>CM037472.1:38560343-38606148 GCA_021014325.1 Plazaster borealis
TGCAAACCGGTAAAATGCAATGTTTTGAAATGTGAAAATGTTGATAAACTGAATATCCTCGATCCCTGTGTTTTGTTGTGTGACTATAACCAACGTACAGCTACTACCATCCGCATTGTGAATATTGTGAAAGAATTTCAAATTGTGATTTTGATTTTTGTTCTTTTTTATTGGGTTTTGTGCATCATGGCACATACCTTGACGTAGATAAGTAGCTCGCCCCATAACTCTTTAGATTTATCCTTCTTAACCATGGAAGAGGCTTTTTGTGACGATCGGATACACCTGACGGTCCAGCCGAAACAAGCTACATTAAAGCAAACACATAGCATGACTGGTACACAGAACATGATATAAATCACCTCCCTGCTTGCAATCCAGCAGGAAACCTCGCTGCCGTAGCTGAAGTTAAGCCCTGTGCACTCGCAGAAATGCAAGATGAGATGAGGAATGATCACCAGCAGCGGGGAGCACCACCCAACCAAACACAGGGGACGGAACTTCCGGATGCTGGAATTGGTCTTGGCTGACGTGATTCCGGAGAAAGTGCGCATGAAATCCCATGACACGGCAGCCATCCACGCAAATGCCGACAACCAGAAATAATGTGTGATGACAGCAAAAGCACTGCACAGACCTCGAATCGAAAAATTGATCACGATTTGGGAAAGGATTGACGATAGTTGGGCAATCAAGATGGCCAAGGACAAACTCATGACAGCCAAGCCGTGAGCGTTTCTCAGAGTAGAGAAGACAGAGTAGGTGATCAAGGTTGCTGTGAGCCCGGCTAAGGATAGACTGAAACAAACGAGGTTCACTATCTGCTCGGGTCTGGAGAAAAATTCCAACTTGGGCTTGACATAACACACTATCGTCTCCCCGTTGGGCAATGTAGCCGTCGATTCCTGACTTGGTATATTCGCAGAGTATTTACTGTTGAAAACAGTGAGGGCTTCGCATGTTACAGTTGTCTCTCTTTCTCCACAAAAACGAAAAACTTCCCCTTTTCCAATAATTGTCGTCCTCAAGTCATACTCAGTAAGTGCAGACGTGCTTGCGGGCCTGATGAGCGTGCCGCTATCAATTTCGTAGACAACCAACTGACCACTCATATTCATAGATACCCAAGCGCCCTCAGACATATACAAACATTCAGTGCTGTTATGACTACTGGTTCCATTTTGAGGCGGTTGTAGTACACATTCATCGATCAGTGATATGCTCAGGAGGCCACACTGACCTGGCCAGTCCGTCCTCGTGACATCAAGGCTAGGGTTTAGAATAGCGTCCAACTTTTTTTCAAAATTATCCACTTCCACAGACGAACTTGCTATGGACGCCGTTGTGCCTGACAAAGAGTTTTGGGTGTGTGAATCAAGCAGATTTTGAAGAGCTTGGGAGAATGGTAATGCCGCAACAATATCTGAGTAGCCGATAGCATAGATCAGACATTCCATAGCTTTGGCACTGTAGTAAGTAGGTCTACTTGTAGTTTTGAGTATGGTCTGTTTGTGCATGCATTTGATAGGTACATCAAGGGTAATGGTTTGATAGTGTTGCGACACATCGTATGAAAGTGACACAAGGTCGTGACTGATACTCCTAAATTCTGGCTCAATCGTTGGTTGTTTGGGACGGTCTAACTCCTTGCAAACATTGACGTCAATGTCATTGCATAAAGCACAATGTGGGTTTTTGAACTTGTCCCCAGAGGGGGCTATATAGGCTCCACATGACTCCGTAAGGTTATCCCTGTCACAAGAACTCGACAGGTTATTACATGATCGGAACATATTCAACTCTGGATTCATCACCATGGTATGAACGGTAGCGTTAGTTACCTCTTCCCCATTCGGTGACATCTGCACAACGTCATGGCAATACGCACATAAGACACTCTTGAAGGAGATATTCAATGGTGAATACAGAACTGGCTGAGGAGTTGATGGTGATTCGCATAAGTACCTTATGACGTCATCCTGCCAACTCTCCGGGCAGCTACTGACCAAATGATAAGTCATATACTCATCGGAATCCAACGGTAGACACTGGTAATATTCAGAGTCCTGTAAAGAGCTTCCAATCTTCAAACCTGGGTGAGTTTCGTTTGTCCCCGGACAGACAGAATCAAAGTCATAACAACACTCCTGAAATACTCGGCACATGTCATCACAACCGCATTGGTGCTGAGTTGGTAGGTCGCCACATCGACCAAGGCATGTCTGCTCTGGCGAGATGCGAACTGTGACTCCATTCAGTGAAATATCTGTATTAAATGCAGAGGGAAAAAAAGCGAAATAGTTTGACTTTATGCACAAGTTACATTTGTGAAATTGTAAATGAACAATAGAAATAAATAAATGAATAAATAAATATATATATTAAATAAATAGATAAAATAATAAATCAACAATAAATAAATACAATCATGACCCCTTGCATATATGCAAGAGCAGCATTTATTGTGACTTTTATTATTGAGGCTTATTAATGTATGTCGTTGTTACTGATGTTGAATAAACGGAGTAGTATACTGCAAAAACTGGGGTGTTAAAATTGACACCATGGGTGCTGTCACATTATAGATACTCAAGAAAGAATCAAAATTAACATCACAGGGTGTTACAATAATGTAATTGTAATAGCAGAAATTAGTGTTATTTTAACACCCTATGGTGTAAATTTTGATTATTTTTTCGGTATCTTTATGTGACAACACCCCAGTTTTTGCAGTGAACAACTCCACATCAAGAGAAGAAGGGAAACAATAAATAAGGCAAAAAGAAGTAGGTTATCGGTAACATGCTGTTTCAAAAAGGGTCGGTAGGTCGGGGAATTTGTTTTTGCGTTTTGTGAAAGAAAACAAAACTTTTTTATTCTGATAAGTTTGACTATAGTCAGTGTAAAATTGCTCTACTAAGGACTAGCCTACATGATTCAATAAACAAATAGAAAATAAAACATTAAAGAAGAAGAAGAAGAAGAAGGGAACAAAAACCAAAACAGCAAGTGACAAAAGCACTGCTCAAAAATCCACCAAAGACCTCTAAATCTATACGTTAAACTCATCTGAGGTACGCAGGAAATGTTGCCAGTTAAAAAGGTGGTTCGGCTGTGTCAGATGCTTTTCTCCTAAAAAGAAAGAGTAATTTTCGGCTAAAATGATTTCCAAAATGGTCTGCACGTGAACCCTGTTGTGTGTCCACGATTGTGTTATAAAGCAATTGGGGAAAGTTATGTATGTATGCAGTATACACTTTTCTAACCTGCCGTGCATATAATTTCCAAGTTGTAACCACCGTGTCTGTGACAGCGATTTTCCACTCCAAGCCAAGAGACATTCCCGAGACTATCCTTTCGAAAAAGATACTCCAAGTTACGGTTGTTTTGCTGCAGAATCAAGTTGACGTCGACCACGCAATTCTGACTCAGCTCGAAGCAGACTCTTTCCGCAACTTCTGTAATACCCATTTCGTCGTAGAAACAAGCTGGTGCCCAGTTTGACCCATTGTGTCTCAGCTCCAGAACACCTGCTAACTGCGACGAGCCGTTGACAAGTCGAACGTCGAACAAGTCAGTCACATCAACGTTGGTTGCAATGACGTCATCATCTGTGTGATCGACATTGGATATACAACAACACATTTGAAAAAAAGCGGCTAGATCATAGTCGATTTGTCTCTTTTCGCAAACAACATTTTTAACTCTGAAACAAACAGTCATTGGCTTCAGAACCAGACATTCCACACAAACGGCCCTCTTTAAAGTCAGATTCTTTCTTTTTTTAGCGAGTCGACAATAGTAATAAATTTCACTAGTGCTGTCTTCTAAGATCTTAAGAAGTAAGTCTCTTTTTAACATCCTCAATCACTTTTTCAAAACTTTATATAGCATTGTAGTGTGTGGTTTGTAGATGTACCACAAAGTATTGAATAATAATAATAATAATACACAGTTCTTATACAGCGCTTTATACTCCCGATGAGTGTCTCAAAGCGCTCAGTATTTTTCCTACAAGGTAAGTGGAGTTACGTGTTGAAGTATGAGACCTATTCCTTTGCATAGCACCATGTAATGGTTTACAAGGTGCTGTGGCGCAATATGCAGCCAATCAAACCAGGAACACCGAGCCGAACCCCTTCTCTTTACGATAAGTGCACTGGGTTCTTTTACGTGCATTACACAACACACGGGACCTACGGCTTAACGTCCCACCCGAAGGACGAAGCACGTGGTTAAGTGTCTTACTTAAGGACACAAGTGTCACGACTGGGATTCGAACCCACACTCTGCTGATCAGAAACACCAGAGCTTGAGTTCGGTGTTTTTATCCGCTCGGCCACGACACGATGAAAACAAGTTACCTATAAGTGAAAACAAGTTACCTAAGTGAAAACAAGTTACCTAAGTGTTTGGTAAAGTTTCAAATACTCTAAAAAACATTGAATTTGGTGTGCCCCAATGCACATTTCTTGGACCGCTGTTATTCTTCATTTGCATGAATGGATTTCTGTTTAATAATCATTCAAGAAATTTCCCTTTTGTATAACACGGCTATAGGCCTATTTGACTACGCATAATCACAGTCTTCTGTTTTTAAAACTCTGCAGTGAGGGTCACTGGTCAGCACGTGCTGACTTGTCGCTCCTTACACACTGGTCAGCTCATACATTATGTCATGATATCTTAACTGGACCATGAGACACGTCCTAAAGGGGGTGTCAATCAACAGGTAATTGTGATTTGGTTAGGAGGTGGCAGGATAAAACTCTGCTTCCATCCTTTGTGTACGAAATCAGTATGTCAATTGTTAATAGATGGAACCAAATTATAAGAATTAATTAATTAAGCAAACAAACAAATAAACTTGAATTAACCCAGGCAATACCTGGACATGTAGACAATACACTTAGAAGAAAAAAATCGTTGAAAAGTGCTAAACAAACCTTCTTAACCTAGGAGGACAATAAGGTTCCCGGTTGGGTGAAGGTCCCCAATTGGAGAACGTGTACAAAACCAATGGGAGCTGTTGCCAAAATGTTAGTACAAACAAAAGAGGGACAATAGGGGGTTCCAAATTGCAGGTGTTTACACACTTGTGTCTGTGAGCGTGTCTATCCATTGAAACCGAGGACTTTAACAAAAGGGATCCGGGTGTTTGACAAAGCGAGGACGTCCTCGCTTCGTTTTCGTGTACAAACCCAATGGGGACGTCGCTTAAAAACAAACAATGGGAGAACAAAGAGAAGTCCTCGATTAGCGGGATTCACAAACGTGTGTGTGTGTGTGGACACACGGAAGGGCATACGTGGGGTCCTGACAACAATGGAACAATTGACCCCACAAGGTCATTTCAATAGGAACAATTGGGCCCCACAAGGGAATTCTTCAGAAAAGGGAATAATAGAACAACAATAGCAGTACCCCACAAACCGGATCCGTAAGGATGGGTGTACACGTAAGATTCAAATTGAGGACTTGATAACAAAAGGGACAATATAGGTCCACGATTGCTATCATAAAGGAACATGGGGGGGGGGGTAAACGTGTGTCAGGACAAAGAGTTGAACAAAGGAGGGTCAACGATTGGAGCCAATTACAAACGCGTGTATGGGAAAAACATAGGGACAATATGTGCGAAGCTTTCTCCCAGTTGGAAATAATGTACAAAAACAAAGGGAGATGTTGTCAAAAAGTTAAGGTATACAAACAAAAGAGGGACAAAAGGAGGTCTCCGACCGATTGCAGGTGTTTATACACTAACTTCTGGTGAGTGTCTACACCCGTTGAAACCGAGGACTTTAACAAAAGGGATCCGGGTATTTGACAGAGCGAGGACGTCCTCGCTTCGCTTCCGTGTACAAAACCAATGGGGACGTCGCTTAAAAAACCCTAAGTCCAAACAATGGGAGAACAAAGAGAAGTCCTCGATTTACGGGATTCACAAACGTGTGTGAGTGTGGGGTTGCATTACCTCCTATGTTGGTCCCCTAACCAGATCCCTTGCAAAACCATAAAATGATCATTATAGTTATGTATTGATCGTACCTGTTGCGCAAACCACGTTCCAATAGCTTTGTTGTTGGAAGTCACCATCAGAAAGTTTATTTCCACAGTATTTTAGCGAATCCCCGATGCAATCTAATATACTGCTGTGGTTTGGATGGCAACTGGCGAAGATCGTGAAGGAACTGAGGTCGACATCTTGTTGGTCACTAAGGCACGGGTTGTTGCTTGCTAGGGCTAATGGGAAACCAAAATGGCGACACGCTAAATCCACATCACCCACTTGTATCTGATTGTGGTGCGTGAGCCTTGCCCAGCCGGTGCTGCCCATGTCCACCTGGACCGTTCCTTCACGGGATGAACAACCGCCAGAAAGGCGGAGTTTGTCTGCAGTTTAAAAAAACGAGTGATTAACGACAAATCATTGCTGATGATGCTTTGAAAACGAGATCTCATTTTCATAGAACCACAGCATAACTCAGGGAGAAAGAAAGCATAATTGAGCTGTGTTGTGCTTAAAGGCATGAACACGTTTGGTAATTTTCAAAGAGCAGTATTCTCACTTGGTGTATCCCAACATTATGCATAAAATAACAAGCCTGTGAACACTTGGGCTCAATTGATCATCGAAGTTGCAAGAAAATGATGAAAGAAAAAACCCCTTGTTGTACAAATTTGTGTGCTTTCAGATAGGAATAAAAACTTCTTGCAAGAAGTTTTTATTATTTTAGTGAGAAATTACCTGTTTCTCAAAAACTGCGTTACTTCAGAGGGAGTCGTTTCCTACCATGTTTTATACTATCAACAGCTCTCCGTTGCTCGTTACCAAGTAAGTTTTTATGCTAATGTATATTTTGAGTAATTACCAAACGTGTACAGTGCCTTCAATTGGGACTAGGTGTTCTAAAAATGGGCACAGGGACTATACTATACTATGTAAGCAACTATACTATTTTATCATACAAATACTGTTTAAATATCACTTTATCTCTGACGAAATAACTACCCTATAACAATGTTGGTTCAATTTAGAAATAAGCAGGACACCAGTCACAGATGGTACAAATGCAACAGGAATTTTGGCTAGTGTTCGTATTCTGTTTGGTATGATTTGAAACGTTTTATGGTGGGAATGCAATCTAGTGAGGTTTGCGGAGACACTGCCATTGTACTTAAAACTCTCTCCCTGAGTTTACGTTGTGGTTCTGAGAAGAACTGTGACACGGTTGTGTTCATTCAAAGACGTTCTTCACCTGTTGCGCAAAGTACTGCTATGTCTTGCCCGTGGTCACAGCTGGCTTCCGGCAGCTTCCATTTAGCGAAGACACACTCAGCGTCAGCGAAAGATGAGGATGCTGGGAAGCATTTGACGCCATAGAACCATATTGGCCCATTGGTGTGCGTGTATCTGTCCCGGGCAAGACTGTACACGTAATGACCCAGATAACCGACTTGAAGGCAAACGTTCAATTCCCTGCTCAGGTGGCAGAAATGTTGTAAGTTCTCTGTAAAAAGACCCGAAGAATCACAAACGGTCCCCCAAGACTGACCAGGGTCGGGGCGAAACTCAATACGCCCTTCGTTTTTGTATGAAGATCCGGCTAGTCTGAACTCGCCACCCAAAGCTGTAAAAACAAAAACAAATGTCGTAAGATACCCGTTTAAACCAGAACAATATTGACAATATCCTTCGCATAATGACGTTACAAACTTAAACAGCGCCCTCACTGTGGTCGAAGAAAGATATCGGGGTCCCCGTGTAAGGATGAATACAGGCACTGGTCTTACTAACTCAATGGTTTCGTATAGACCCTTCCCATAAAATAGGAAATAATGTAAATTGCATATTGCCCGTGCCAACCAATTAATTTTTTACACACTGTACATGAAAAAATAATTATGTTTCTATAAGTCATTTACTCTTGAGGGATTCAGCCCCCAAATACACTGCAACTCAACGCGCGGCCAGCACCATCTGGACAGGCCATAGGCTACACATAGGCCTAAGGCCTATGGCCTATGTGTAGCCTATGGCCTGTCCAGATGGTGCTGGCCGCGCGTTGAGTTGCAGTGTACTTGGGGGCTGAATCCCTCAAGAGTAAATGACTTATAGAAACATGATTATTTGTACATGTACAGTGTGTAAAAAATTACAATTAGTTTGTCACATATTCTCGATAATAAAAAACACCAACAATTACATACCAAGTTCCGAACTGGGCCCATTTTCTCCTTAAAAAGAAATAAAAAACACACATAATAGTCAATAATTAAATTGGTGAAACACATAGCGTCAATAGAATGCTATATTACGTTTGATTTACCAACCCCCCAGTTCCCAAATTCGATAATATTGATAGTAATCATAAATCACTCGTGGAATTTAAAACAATTTCATCAAACAAATGGATTAAATTTCTTACCTTTATCAAACTCAGCAGTACCGGTATATGTTGTGCTGTAATCGTCTGACATTAAACAGATAAAGAGAGATTAAGTAAGTTTTAGTTTTAACCATGAATTTCATTTGAATTTTTGTAACAACTTTGTTTATCTGCTCTATCATGCGGGAGTCGTAGGTTCAAATCCCACCCAAGATGCCCACGGATTGTTTTTCTGTACGACTCACAAAAGCACTAATTATGGGCTACTAACAGTGATGACTACCAACAGAATCATGTTGATACGCATCTGCTGCACGTCCAAAGTTTGCCAGCTACTAATTCCGGCTCAAAAGCTGGCATTCGTTTGTGTGTAATTTTACCAACAAATCACCCAAATCGTCGTTCAAAAAATTTCTTATGACAGAAACCTCTAAATCCGAGAAGACCTCCAGTCTCTGATATGTAAAAGCAAGTTCCAATTCTTAAACTTTGCTTCCACAAATCATCAAAAGCTCAATGCATCATCGTTAGCTCAATGCATTATATAGACCCAACCCATGAAGTAAAGTGCACATCGCGCGTGCGCACTTAACACCACTGTAGGCACAATGAGGGAACATTGCAACCTCGTTCCCAGTGGCGTACGATCTTGCTGCGCCATTTTTCTTTCCCAGAATGCAATGCTCGATCATAACCTCTGGAAGTGTGACTTTGAAATATCCAAATTATTGTATATTTTGATCAGTCCTGTGTGGTTGATCCATTCTGTGTTTGAGACAGACGCAGAGCGCGCTATCAAGAGACAGAATGCCCAAAGCTGTGCTGTATTATATGAGCTGTCAAACGGAAAACGCAATGTTCGGCGACCCAGACTTTAATACTCTGACTGTACTTAAAGAGACACCTCAAGACTTCCGGTATTATTGTCCAGCAATGTGAAAGTACAGCAAAGGATAGGACAGCCTGTAGAGCTGCAGTGCAAGTTGGATCTGCTGCAGCTGAAGTGGCAATAGCAGCGGACGCAAATGCTTAACTACCAGTCTTAGCGTGTCGGAATTGTGGCAGATGTGTGACGTCACCCATCAGACTTTTGGCAGGCGTCCTATTCCGGTAACCTGAATTAATTAACTTGACTACGATGTCGTCATTCTCGTTGGCAAGCTGACAGCCTACACTGTCAAAGTCGGGAGCTCAAACAAATTAAGTTGAAACTAAAAAAATTATAAGCATCGGAAATTTATTTTCTAATTTCATAGAATTTTTCAGTAGACCACCAATTGGGCGAACTATTTCCCTGGAGAACAAATCTGAGGGTTTTCATCCCACGTCTAAAAGTGAAACTTCCTTCCTTGTCTTCTCTCCATGGGGCGCTTGGCTAGTATAGTTGGCGTAAGTGGTATCTTTCCTCACCTTTCACCTCTAGGCCCCCGGTTGGAATTCCGCCTATGGCACGATAAAGAGAGATTAAGAGAGATTAAGTGAGTTTTAGTTTTAACCATGAACTCCATTTGAATTTCTGTATTAACTTCGTTTACCTGCTCTTTCATGCGGGAGTCGTGAGGTTCAAATCCCACCCGAGACGCCTACCGATTGATGCAGGACTCAAGAAAGCACTTATTATGGGCGTGCAGCAGATACGCGCCCGTGTGACGTATGATGACTTTAATATAACAGGATCCTGTTGATAAGTCATTACGTCACACGCATGCGTATCTGCTGCACGCCCAAAGTTTTTCGCTACTTCCGGTGTCATAAATCTGTCGCCCCATTATTCTGCCCCCATATGGGAAGTTAACGTTGGCTGAAGGAGGTTGTTTCAAAAGAGGGCGCAATCAAAATAATGTTGTACACAGTTCACCGTAAAGGGGGGGGGGAGAAACAGAATCTCCATGGAGCTTAAAATAATTTCATCAAACTAAATCGATTAAATTTCCTACCTTCACTCGTTAGATGGGAGGCGCTGTCTGATATTAAAAAGATAAAAAGAGAAAAGAGTTTTAGTTTCAACCGTGAACTCCATTTGAATTTCTGTATTAACTTCGTTTATATGCTCATTCATGCAGGAGTCGTGAGGTTCAAATCCCAACCGAGACGCCTACGGATTGCTGCAGGACTCAAGAAAGCACTTATTATGGGCGTGCGGCAGATACGCGCCCGTGTGACGTGATGACTTATATAACAGGATCCTGTTGATAAGTCATTACGTCACACGCCTGCGTATCTGCTGCACGCCCAAAGTTTTTCGCTACTTCCGGTGTCATAAATCTGTCGCCCGATTATTCTGCCCCCATATGGGGAGTTAACGTTGGGCTGAAGGAGGTTGATTCAAAAGAGGGCGCTATCAAAACAATGCTGTACACAGTTCACCGTAAGGGGGGGAGACAGAATCTCCATGGAGCTTAAAATAATTTCATCAAACAAAATCTATTAAATTTCCTACCTTCACTCGTCAGATGGGAGGGGCGGTCTGATATTAAAAAGATAAAAAGAGAAAAGAGTTTTAGTTCCAACCGTGAACTCCATTTGAATTTCTGTATTAACTTCGTTTATCTGCTATTTCATGGATGAGTCGTAGGTTCAAATCCCACCCGAGACGCCTACGAATTGCTGCAGGACTCAAGAAAGCACTGATCACGGGCGTACAGCAGATACGCACCCAAAAAGCATTTCTTATGACAGACACTTTTAATTCTGAGAAGACCTCCAGTCTTTGAAGAAGTGTGTAAAAACCATTTTCAATTATCCAACTTTGTTTCCATAAATCATCAAAGAAAAACAATAGTTTTAAGACTTTTGCCCTTCCCTGGACGGCCTCAGCGCGTATATTTTATTATCCAAAGAATTGAGAAAAAACCCATAATAATAAATAGCTCAATCCACCAGAACGTTTTCATGAAATATGCGCACTAACACTACTGGTCGGCAAAATGAGGGAACATCCCGCCTTTTTGTTATATAGCTGATAGTGGCGTGACGCATACGCATTTGCACGTCTGCCTAGTGCACAACTCTATGGCGTTTGCCAACCAATAGTGTCTGTCTATCCTTGCGGATAAAGACAGGGCACCAGTCTAGGGACCAATATACAAAACACCAACCTACAGGTCCATTAAGAGACTAAGGCCGCGTCCGAATCGGCAGCTACAGCTACGGCTATGGCTATTTCCGCGTCATCATGCGTTGAAGAATAGGACGTCCTTAGCAACACCCTTAGCAACAGTCGTAGCCGTAGCTGTAGCCGCCAATTCGGATACGGCATAATATTGTTGATGTTGAGAATCTGTTGGCATTTGGCTGTGGCGGTTGGAATCATGTTGAAGCCAAAGCTAAGGCCGTGTACGAATTGGCGGCTACAGCTACTGCTACGGCTGGATCGCCACGTCATCATATACGACGTCCTTAGAAACACCCCTAGCAACAGTCGTAGCCGTAGCCGCAGCCGCCAATTCGGATACAGCCTAACGCTTGGTGGCAGTAGACATACCAGGTAAATCCCCCTTGTTTACGTAGTTCTGGGCATGCGCACATTCCCGGAATAATGGATATACATGGTATGTCTACTGCCACCTGGCTTCCTAAACAAATCTACCATTTCGGCTGTAAAAGTTTTTTTTTTTATTTTAAATAAGCTATATCAAAAGGGGAAAATGTCTGGTCATTTATGATTTATTTCCGCTTAATAAAGCAAATGCTGTGCTTTTCTTCCTATTTCCACCTGGTATTTACTCTAAGGCCGTGTCCCAAATGCCGGCTACAGCTACGGCTACGGCTAGATTTCCGCGTCGGCATGCATTGAAGTATAAGACGTCCTTAGCAACACCCTTAGCAACAGCCGTAGCCGTAGCTGTAGCCGCCAATTCGGATACGGCCTATTTATATCAAGACAATAATAATGGGCGTAAAAAAAGTGGCAGATAATTATCATTAGTATAGTTTATGTAAATTCAGAAAGTTGACGACCGACAGCGTATACTTACAAAAAAATGGAAAAGACGGCGATGAAGAATATGAAACTGGGGAAGGAAAAGTAAACAAAATCGGTTTAATTTCCTTAAAAATAATATTTTCTGAACGTTTTATTGCCACGACTCGTAGACAGGATACTTCAAAAGGAACATAACGTTGTGTTGAGCCCTTGCGCCACCAACGTCACATGCGGCTATTGTCTGCTGCTCTCGCCACTTTGGGAGATTGCACTTTGACCTTTCTTCTGCAGTGTCAAAGTCTCGAGTTTTAAAAGACCGTTGTGGCAAGAGATTCTGTCCCCCCCCCCCGGAGATTCTGTCCCCCCATACGGCTAACTGTGTACAAACTCCTTTTGATAGCGCCCTCTTTTGAATCATTGTCCTCCAGCCTACGTTAATTTCCCGTATGGGGACAGAATCTCCGGGGGACAGATTTCCCTGGGACACCGTCACTGCAAAAAATACAACAGTTTGTTATTTGACCATTAATGCTGTCAAATTAATAGCCATATGACTGATGAATATAGTTTACTATCAAAAACAAAATATATATAGGCTTATACTTCATGACAACGCATTAATGTTTTGCTAAAAACGGCAAATTGTTGCCAAGCCAGTTTATACATTTTTAACTACTCAAGGCCTTCCATACAAAATATTGGTCAATGTTTTTAAACAAAAGAAAGGTAATAGTAAGCACGTAAATGATGCGTCGCCTAAGACGCACACTAAAAAACACACGGGTACATTGACTCCCAAAATGGCGCCAACCGCGCGATTATTGTGGAGATGACGTCAGGTGAATTAGTCAATATAGATGTGGTGATTTAGGGGCGTTAATTTTAACTTCATACTACAATTTCATTTCAATTCAATTTAATTCACATTTATTTCCATACTGTCAAAAACACAGCATTACAGAATGCATATACATGTACAATGTAATGGCGAACAGAGTAGTTTAATGTTTATACAATCAAAGAAAGTGAACAGTATGGAGGCCGATTTGATGAGCCGAGGCTTGTAGTAATCAGCCTGTGGACAGACAGAGACAAGAGAAACGGACAAACAGAGGACGTACGAATAGGAACAAAAACAACTTACAAACAACAACAACGCTTAATTAACTTAGATGAAAATATGATGTATATATGAAAAAGAACAAGTGATGATATACCTGGCAAAGCAGTCAATGGAAAGAAAGCTATGTGATTTGCTATGCTATGTAATTTGAAAAACTATCGAAAAAGATCCTCTATATTACAGTTTACACAGACGAAAACGCCAGGGTTGATGAGACTTGTCTAAGTGGTAGACAATGTCACATATCTTTGCAGGACGACATCGAAGGATGGACGTATTAACACCGAGCTGGAGAAGAGAAGAGTTGTAGTCGAGTCACCTGTGTCGAGTCCGAGTCTCAAGTCACGTGGGTCGAGTCCGGAGGGGAGTCCCAAGTCACTTGGTCCGAGTCCGAGTAAATTTGCCGACGTGACTTGAGTCAAGTCCGAGTCACCGAAGTCACTCGAGTCCTACAAGCATGGCTTTCGGATGATTAAACCAATGACTCTGCCTTGGAGAAACCAACATGTATCCACAAAAGTCAAATGTTAAAGGGACACGTTGCCTTGGATTGGACGAGTTGGTCAAAAAAAGCGTTTGTAACCGTTTGTTATAAAATGCATATGGTTAGAAAGACGTTATAAAATTAGAATACAATGATCCACACAATATGCTTCGAAATTGCGTGGTTTTCCTATTACTTTGCGAACTAACACGATCGGCCATTTTGTGGAGTCAAAAATTTGACTAAAAAAAATGGCCGACCGTGTTACGAGACATATTTGTGTGGATCATTGATGCTACATTTAAAACATCTTTGTAACCATATACATTTTATAACAAACGGTTACAAATGCTTTTTATAGACCAACTCGCCTGATCAAAGGCAACGTTTCCCTTTAAATCATAGAGGTGGTTAAATATACAGGGCAATCGTTCTGTCCACACTCCTTTACGGTGTCGAAACATGGACTGTATACAGAAGCCAGCTGGAAAAAAAAAACATGCCTTGATGATGAGACATCTATAAGGTCAATAATGAAAAACACCTGGCAGGACATGGTACCCAAAAAGGTAGACTTGATTCCAAGTCTGTGATCGTGGTTTTTAGTCTACCTGATAGCCATTACATTATTGCCTGAAATAGCGCCCTCTTGTGGACTTACCTCCGTTATTAACCTAGCGAGCAGAGCGTGTGATAGCCAATCTGCGGGGGAGTTTTGCGTGGCTGATGCAGATAAATAACCGCGAACTCAGACTTGAAATCAAGTCTACCAAAAAGGAGGTCCTTGAGCATGCAGGTTTGCCCTCAATGGAAGATCTCCTCGTAAGAAACCTACTGAGAATTCCATCTGAAAGACTATCGAAACAGATCCTCTATATTCCCAACTCTCTGAAGGGTCGGGAAAACGAGGCCGTCCATGCCTCCGCTACAAGGACACAAAGAGAAATCTGACACGGAGGGAAAATGACACCAAGTCATGGTCATCCCAGGCAACCCAAAGAGCGGACTGGAAAGCGGCTTTCAAGCGATGGATTGAAGCAGTCTTTCTCGCTACGCGACCCACAGCATGATGACGATGATGATATGGTTTTCATCAGTTTGTAAATAGACCCCTTGCACAACGCGAAACGCTTAAGAGACGCTGAGGTCACGCGCACGTTTTTACGCACAAAGAACAGCTATCGTCCAATGATTGTCCTCCTTTGGCCTCAGTGAGGGCGCTTTTTGGCCTCAGTGACGTCATATGCAGTTGATACTAGGATGCTCGCAACTTGGAACCATAAAATGGTGAAAATCGAGATAGATGTTCATTTTACAGCCATGTCAAATGCAAAGACTATAGGGAGCAAAAGGTTTATAAATATTCGTGTTACATTTGGTCCACTCAACGATTTCTATGGCATTTCAAAATATAACCCCAATTAAAATAATAAACTGTTTATACTTACGGCTAGAATAACTTGATAAGCCCAGGCCCACCGAACCTAGAAGACATGGAGACAAAAATGTTGGCACATTAAACTCTCAGACAATACTGGTAATCATCGATGAAACAAAACAGGTCCCATTTTGAAAACTCACTGAATGTAAATTATAACGTTCATTCAAATTGAATTCTCCAGAGATTTATCTCCATCTGAAAAAACCTGCCATTAAATCGCGGAAAAGCACTTGAATGCCATACCTGTCACGGCTACATATGAAAACGTGAAATCAAAAATAAATAAATATATGAGCAGTTTTGTTATTGTATACGCGAACTTCGAATTGGATTAAATGTTTACAGCTTAAAGGGATTGTATACGTTTGGTAGTTGGAACCCACTGTTTGTTTCAATTCTATATAGTTGTAGATAAATACAATAAAACTAACCTGTGAAAATTTCATTTCAAAAGGGGGTAGCATTTTTGAGATATTACCGAAAATCTGGAGCGGTTATGTCTACGCAGGAAGAATAATCTGCATTGGAATACACACTCTGAGACACGTTACTGTCAGTAACGCTTCTCAGATTCAAACCTTTGGGGATAAAAAGTGATATCTTTTTCCATAACCGCAGTAGGCCTACTTCGAAGTGAAAAGTTTGTCAAAATGCATTATACTATCCAAAGCTGCTGTACTTCTTACCAAGTAAGTTTATATTGCCATTAATTTTCAGAGTCATTACCAAACGTATACAGAGACCCTTTAATTGATTGTAAGGTGTGTTTATTGAGAGTCAAATGATGTGAATGAATTTACATGTCCAAAACAACGATGTGCCAGTAAAAAAAAAGAGAGAGAGAAAAAAAGAAAAGAAAAAAAGCTTCACAGATATATAAAAAATGTTAATGGCTCATCAGTTTTGTATTCCACACCTGGGACTGGCCTCCGATGGTCTGCAATCGCTATAATCCCTGTCACTAATGACCAATTTCAGCTTGTATTGTTCCATTTGAATAATGTCCCTTTGTAGATTATGGCGGAAGTATTATCTGGTCAATAATCTGACCAGAACAATGAAAGATAATGACTTTAATTTGAAGGAAATTGGTAGGCTACTCCTCATTTGGGGACTAATTTCTGACGGTTTCCATTCTCTAATTGAGGACAACAGATCTTGTATTTCCTCTGAGATTGTTCCAATTGTTATTAATCCACCCATATTCGACTTATTTTTGTTGCTATGATGCGATGAACCAGAGTAATGATACCAGGTTTGTCCTTCCATATCTGCCCGGTATCGTTTATTGGAATCGAATATAAAGCCATAATGGTTGCAGCATCATTAGCGTCCATAATTTTTGCGTTGTTCAAGTGATTATTGGACCATTTTCAAAGTCCCATGACTGAAAAAAACCAGTAATGATTTTCCAACTTCATTTGATGATAAATAAGCGTTGATCACATCTGCCACAGGGATTTTTTCCTCCATTTCGTTTAATAACCTCATTAAAACCAGATACTTACTAAATTGATTGATGTTGTATGTGGACAGAATTAATTTTCAAAATTGGAATTAACGAGGAATATGCAATCACGGTGGACTGACACGTTTAGTCCGCTAAATAATTGATAATTAACAGTCGTAATAGATCCGGTGATGACGGCATTACGAAACTCTTACGTGTCTACGAAAGGGATACATGATTTTTGTTTATGAAGAGTAAATCAATTCCAACACGCCATACAATCGTCCTGTGAAAATGTATTCATAGGAAAGTTTATCACTTCTGATTGGTCGAGAGGAAACCACGTGGCCGTGTTTAAACGTGCGATATGAACACAGTTAGAAGTGTTTAATCCCAGTGGTCACAATATCAGTATTCTTAGTGAAAAAGACGACAAATTAATGGTTGGTGTACTTTCAAAGATTCCGTGTACGTTCAATTCGGGCAATCAAAATATGAAACACTCATTTGGACATTTTTCATTTGATGCTGTTTC
The DNA here is from genome assembly GCA_021014325.1 of Plazaster borealis. Lineage (NCBI taxonomy): Eukaryota > Metazoa > Echinodermata > Asteroidea > Forcipulatida > Labidiasteridae > Plazaster > Plazaster borealis. The sequence goes on from CM037472.1 coordinate 38,577,692, forward strand.
TTCGACTGGACAATATTTTAGACTGTAATATTTTAAGTATTTTTTTGTGAAAATTGTAATAAGTGAGATTTTCAGATGAAGCTAATTATTTTCAATTCGATAATTACTGACCTGAAATTTTTCCTATTCATTGGGATTTTTTCTTTTGAAAAATGAGTGCACCACGGAACAGAATTTAACATTGAGGCCCCCACCCCCATCTCCAAAACGAAGAAGTTACATTGCTCACATTGTTGCACTCTTTGTGATGGGGTCCATGGGTTTGTAAACCCTCGAAGGCAAAATGCACAAAACACAATGGACCCCCATCACAGCAATTGTAATGGAAACTTTTGTAGGACAAAATGGTAGATGTTTGAACCCTCATCTGGTCCTTGGTCGGATGTAGTGGTTTGTAATTGTCGCAGCACAGTCGCCTATGGTGGGTCTATCCCGTACAGGCATTGAAACAGCTGTCATGAAAACTGGCTGTATATTACTTTAACTTTTTCGAAAGTGGAATCTAACCAGATTGAACCTGTTTTCGCTGTAGCCCTCTATCTAGAACATATTGGTTAGGACTATTTCTAATTGTGTACAAGGCGCTGGAAACGATCAACGATGGACACGATCAAAGAGGGGGTACATCACTCATGTTCCCCTGAGCCATACATGCGTCTTTGTAAGACATCACGTGATTGGTTCCCGACCAATACAAATTCACAATCGTGGTATAACAACACACCATCATCCGTCATTATTAACAACATTATCGGACCCCTTTACACGTGCATACAAACCATAGATACAAATATTGTATTGCCATACATTGTCGTCTAATTGCTTTAGAAGCATTTTTGTGATGGTTATTTAATAGGTCCCCTTGCATATGACGTCATAAGCCCCCAAAACAGCGCCCTTACTGAAGTCAATGAAGACCTATCGTTGGCTGGGAGTTGTGCGCGGCGCGTAGACACCCACCATGCAAGTTTCCATATCGTTTGGCCTCAGCGACGGCGGCCAATGCAAGGGATATAATGCCTGTACTTTCCTTTTTGTATAACGTAAAACCCGAACGTGTATAAAAACTTGTGTATAAGGAGACGCACAGGCATCAGCTGGTTATCCCACTTGGCCGATAATTTTACAAAGTACCGGGCACCGTTTCCAGGCTCTCGGCTTATCAATATTTCATGACTCGCTGGACCGAAGCAAATTAAAATGGAGTAGAGTGCTTACAAATTTCAAGGCACACATCGATCATAATAGCATTAACAAAACCGGACAAATCTACTCTTTGCATATTACTATTTTTACGAAACCAACACAGGCGGTGGTTTGGTTATGTTCTAAATTGTGTTAACATTACATTTGTCTGTGGTTGGGCATTTCTTGTACATATCGCGGAGCATGTCCTTCTTTAATTATAACAGTTCCCATTTCTAGTAGAAATTGTTTTGAAAGAACTGCTTGACCGAAGATTATACAGCGCCGAACGCGCAAGATGGTGAACTGGAGCTCTATCTATTCGCTCTTTGCACTGATCCGCCGTGTGCGTGTAGAGCCTCGACTTCAAGCTTCCATTTGTATTGTATTTATGTATCTGTTTGGATGAAAGTGTCATCACATTACCTTGACAATACAGAGTTATATAATGTGTTCTATTCACCCTGTCCCCAATTGGAGGCTCTACACGCAAATTGGCTGACCGTGCACAGGGCGAATTGTTGAATTGTGAAAATCGTTTATTTTATTTTATTCTTTGTATTGTCCAAAGAATTAAATAAAATAAAACAACGTGAAATACGCACGGGTGTCAATTCAACAAGTGATGTTTCGTTATATCATTGAGAGCAATTGCCATTGTTTGCACTGAGCTATTGTTGCATCAAAGAAGTTACTTACTGAAATGGCGTCCAGAGCACATTTCACTTTTCAGCCAGAGTTCCTCATCTTGCGCAATCGGCACTCTATAATCTTTTGTGCTTGACTCTGACGATCCCAGAGTCCCAGATCCCAGAGTCCATCACTTTAAGTCCAATAACTGTGATACGAAAACGGTTCCTTTTCAAGAAAACAAATGGCTTTTTCTAATTCCTAAAATCATTAAGCAAGCATTACATATGTAAAATAGAGGAGGGAAAACAACAATGTTATTTTGCATATTTTGTTGTTCTACTTCTACAAGCGTAATCATCGTCACCAGGGCCCATGTTTCATGGCTCTGCTTACCGCCGGATTCTGCGCTTGCGATGAACATTCTTCACCTACAGGGCAAGCGCCAAATTTCTGCGCTAGCTACGTAAGCGAAGAATGCCTAGTAACGTTGACTATTATATACGCACGCGCACAAGCAAACTTTCCCTGCTAACCTGTGAAATACGCTTGACGTAAGCGCGGAATTCCCTGCTTCCGTAAGCGCCGATTCTTTTTTTTTTTTTTTTTTTTTTTTCCTCGGGGGGGGGAAAATATTTATTCAATTAATTACCCATCCTCTTGCAAAATACAACAAATGTAATAATTTAAAACAAAATATAAATTAAATTAATCATTACATAAAGTAGAGAATATGTCCCATTTCAAATTAAATTTAGCGAGATTGTCATTTGTGATGCAGATGAATTTTTCTAATTGAAAGTACCGTTTAAGCTCTTTTTTGAAAGATAAAAAAGAAGGTTTACTGCCGTTCATCTTCATTCTATAAATATGGAAACGGCCTAGCAGTAGAACTAAATTAAGGGCAGTCATTTTCTTATTCAGAATACCGAATAGTTTGGCCTCATGGTTTAAACAAACATTGATATCCAGGTCATCCCTGATCCACCTATTGATTTCGGTCCAAAATGACGTAGAAAACTCGCAAATACAGAATAGGTGGATCAGGGTTTCACTCTAAATGACAGAAGGAACATAAATCGCTCTCCTTTTTCCCAATTTTTACCAAAAAAGAATTAGTACCCAGTATTCTATGAGTCAATCTATATTGGAACCACCGTAATCTTGTGTCACACGTAACTGTAAAGGGTATACTGCAGAAAACATACCATTTTGATAGTTGGAAAAAGGTGCCTAATTTTGTTTCCCATTTATCAATAAACTTGCTAACAACTCTTTTGTCAGACGTAAGAATTTGGTAGATCCGAGTAGAACCCTTTTTATCTTGTAAAAGTGTTTCCAAATTGAACGGGATAAAAGGATAAGGAGTGTTAGATGTACTACCCGTAAGTAAGTTACTGTAGGATTTCTTAAGGGCCTTAATTACTCCAAGGTATTCCAAAAAGTTGGTCTTGATGCCGTACTTTAACTTAAAGTGATCTATACTCAGGAAGGTGCCATTTTCGTCCAATAGATCGCTCACAAAATTAACCCCTTTGTTAAACCAGTGATTGTTAAAAATACAATTGTTACCTATTGTAACTCTGGGGTTGTTCCACAAGACATTCCTGTAGAGATCATTCTGGCTAACTGGAACATGACATTGTACAAAGGAGCTCCAAGCATTAAAAACATCCACCCAGAACTGATTTGGTTTTGTGACCCCTTTGAGTGATCGAGTAATGCGTGAATAACCACCTTCTATCAAAAGCACGTTAGGAATTTTAGCAATTTTATACAATAGACAACACCAGCCGTGAGTCTCATTGGCTTTCAATAGTCTGCGGACCCATGTACACTTAAGAGCCTTAATATAGGAGCTCAAATCTACTATTTTAACACCTCCAAGACTGTAATTCTTGATCATTTGATTTCTAGCGACTCTGTCACCACCTTTCCATATAAATTTATACATCACGCTGTTTAAATGTTTTATAACATGCGGTGGCGGGTTAGGGAGCGACAAAATCAGGAAAGTAAATTTAGATAAAATAAGCGATATTTACCACTGTGACACGCCCAAGTACAGTAAGATCTCTTTTGGACCATTGATCAGAAGAATTTTAGTAGATTCTAACACTCTGTTATAGTTAACGGTCACCATTTTATCAAGGTTGGTTGAAAAATCGATGCCGAGGGCTCTAAAGGTATCATGAGGTTTGACCCAGTTAACATTAAAATAATCACATAGACCTTTTTGGCGTCCCTTATTTCCACCAATCCACACCGCATTTGTTTTCTCGATATTTACCTTGAGACCAGAAATACTAGCAAAATCTTTAAGCAATTTAAAGGCTCTATCGAAGGAGCGTTGTGAACCGTCCAAAAACAACTCTGTATCGTCGGCATACTGGGAAAGCCTGTATTCATTGGTATCAATTACAATTCCCTTTAAAATCTTGTCTCTGCGAATCATTGTGCCCTTTATTTCTGCGCAAAGTAAAAATAAATATGGGCTCAGACCGTCCCCTTGTCTACAGCCACGGCCTACTTTAAAGGATTCGGATAGCGCCGATTCTTTGCTTACAGTAAGCGGAGCCATGAATCTGGACACAAGGCAGTCGTCACCGTTTTTACTCAGTATTCGATTTGACTAGCACCCCGTACCGATTCATTCAGGTGCCGTACACAGTTTGAGGAGAAAATGCGCTGCAAAACGAGTTGAGAAATACCTACAATAACCCGGTTTTACAAAGAAATACAACATGAGCTAAAAAAATGACAATGTAGTACAAAAAATACTAAAGCTACTAAGTTTACTAAGATGTTTCTTTAAATTGGAAGCAAGCAGCGTCATTATAACATGACCCAGTAAAACTGTTAGCAAAGCACCGTTTAGTAGGAACAAAGATGCGTTCAAAAACGTCTTTGATCAATATCAATACAGTTTATTATTCATTTTACAAAATACAAAGGTAAAGTTGGCAAAACAAAGTCAAAATAAGTATCGCTGAATTTGTAAAGAGAGAAAAAACAGACTTTTACTTTAAAGGTATCACAAAGGATTGGTTGAGCTGACCAAATTGTCGCAGACAGTGTTCACGTTTTGTGTGATCAACCATACATGAAATACCAAACCTGTGACAATTTTGGCTTAATCCGTTGTGTGAGTCAGAAGAGAATAGTGAAAAAACATGCACAATGTTCAGTATGTAAACACATTGTCCTTAATTTTGGTTGTAGCAACCGAAATCAGCTGTTGCGTTATTTTAAGGTTTTCAGATACAGTTTTATCTCATATGCTCATTTCAGAGGGAACTATTTTACACAAAAAGGTTCTAGTTATGAACTTCATAGTCAGTAAGCTTTCAGTCTCAAATTAAACAATGATGTTTTTGTCCTTACCAATCCTGTACAATACCTTTAAGTTATTATTCTTACAGCATTTTATTAACATTACAGTTTCTGTCAAAACTCATTAAGTAGAAACAAGCTTCAGTGATTCCGAAACCGAACACTTTAATGATTTATGAATTATTAAAAGGAAATGCATATAGAGGACACAATTGCATGCTACTTGCCCGCATAACATGCTGGGTATTCGGATGGACCCCTGGTTCAACTGCGGTATACAATTGTGTGTTTTCTGAAGCTGTAAGTATTCTCATTTTCATCTAAATCTTTTAACAACTGTTTATTAATCTGCACTATACAAGATACGGACAAATAACCGACACGGTTGGGGTTTTTTGCACTGAGTGTATACTATATCAGAGTGTCAATTGATAGGTACCGTATGGTACCCAGCATTTTTCTTCCGACATCCATGGCACACCGGCTCATTTTCAAGAGGCAAATCGCAAACCTTTTTTGTAAAATCTTTAATCAAACAGGTGGTCAGGTTTTTGGTTGAAAACCCCCCAAACAAAAACAAACAGAAACAAAAACAAATACAAACACTCCGGTACTCTTCTTTTAAGTTGTATTTTGACATGTTTTTATATCAATCATTTTTTAAATACCTGTATTTAAAGAGATAAGATCAGACGAAAAATTTCAGAAAATGTGTTTATTGAGAACATTATAGTTCAATTGTTTTGCTTTACTTTAATACACTATTTAAACATACACTAATAATAATTATATATATTATACAGGATTGGTAGAGCTACAAAATAGTCGCAGACAGTGTTCATGTTTTGTGTGATCAACCATATATACATGAAATAACAAACCTGTACAAATTTGGGTTTAATCCGTTGTGTGAGTCAGGAGAAAACAGTGAAAAACCATGCACAGTTTTCAGCATGTAAACACATTGTCCTTATAATTTTGGTTGTAAAAACCGAAATCAGTTGATTGCGGTTTTTATTTTGGTTTTATAAACAGTTTTCTCGATTATGACTTCAATTCAGAGGGAAATTTTTCACAAAAATATGGTTCACAAAAAATATGCCCCTCTCACTCTCTCTATTCATGCATATCCACTTGACTGCTTCTGTTACACTAACGTTTACCTGTTGTGTTGTCATTTTAGTCTTCGAGAAAGACTCTGCTAGGGTCGAAACGTCAGGCCACTAACTATTTTTTGCATTATACCATAGGTCATTTTGGTTGGTAAGCAGTTTGCAACAGCTAGTTCTATTTTCTAATTAAACAATGATGTTTTGTATCCTTACCAATCCTGTATAATACCTTTAAACGCACTTCCCCTCTCATCACCTCCTGTTTTTGCATATGGGATTGAGAATTACAATTGCCCATTTGAGATTCAGAAACGGAAGAACAAGGCAGTGATTATTTTCCCTTTTCGAGTACAAAAATATGCAGAACACAAAATCTTACCTCGATTTGCAAAATGCATCAACACAAATAGAATCAAGAAGACCAGCATGTTGAGGGGTCTCATCTTGGTTCAGGCGTATCCGTCAGAAAATCATCACCGTATATAGAGCGTGGCGGGAGACAATGACCCACCCGGTGAAATCGGCCACATTCACCCAGTAGGAGTCTGGAGGTGTTCGACTCTGTTGATACACAACGCTACACTCTCTTGTTACAAATCAAGAAAACGATCAAGTATGGCTGATTGTATTGCCTCTTAAGCGGGCAATTAGTGCTTTCTTACCCAATCATATGCGCGTATTTTAAGGGTTATGTAATCCTCACTGGGCGGAGAGGTTTAAAAAAAAATCAATTAGGGAACGGATCAAGAAAACAATTTCCGGACTGTCAAGTGGGAAACATTTCTCATGGGATATTGAACCGAGTGATGTTATGTCGGTACAAATTGAAAATTGATAGTTATGTAAGTTCACTGCTGTGCAGTAAGGTAGGTCAGAAGAAGGTGGCTTAAAGGCACTGAACACGTTTGGTAATTGTCAAAGACCAGTGTTCTCACTTGGTGTATCCCAACACATGCATAAAATAACAAGCCTGTGAAAATTTGGGTTCGATTGGCCATCGAAGTGGCAAGAAAATGATGAAAGGAAAAAACACCCTTGTTGTACAAATTTGTGTGCTTTCAGATAGGAATAAAACTTCTTGCAAGAAGTTTTTATTATTTTAGTGAGAAATTACCTCTTTCTCAAAAACTACACGTTACTTCAGAGGGAGTCGTTTCCTACAATGTTTTATACTATCAACAGCTCTCCGTTGCTTGTTATACCAAGAAAGTTTTTATGCTAATATTTGTTTGAGTCATTACCAAACGTGTAGGCCTACGATACCTTTAAATAAGCTATTTGCGAGTTAGATTTGAACAATGTTACTATGACTTGCTTAATCACAAGTTACCGCTTAAATTTGAATTCCTCAGACTATCGAGATTCGAGACAGTACTACGTCACATGATTCAGGGCAAGCTTTTGCGTAGTTACGTCAAAGAGACGCCGAACACCCATACATACATACATAACTTTATTGCTATCAATGTGAGGACTTTCCTTTGTCCCTCTGACTTCCCGAGATAATTCATCCTGGGATGACGACATCCTGAAGAAAGGTCAAGACTTCCTAAAATAAGATAGTTTAGGATGTCGACATCTTAAAAGTAGGATGTCGTCTTCTCAAGATTATTCATCTCGGGATGATGATATCCAGAACGTAGGATGTCGTCTTCCTCAGATCTCGTACTACGGAGTGTCACAAGGGATACTGAATTATCTCGAGAAGACCCGGACCCCATCTTATTTTTCAGGATGCCACCATTCCGAGATAAATGGAGGACGACATCCTACTTTCAGGATGTCGACCTCTCGAGTAGGATTTCGTCCTCACGACATTCTACTTTCAAAATGTCGTCGTCCCGAGATAAATGATCTCAGGATGTCGACATCTTACATTGATGATGTCCTCATCCTACGATAATTAGCTCAGGATCTCAACAAGTCGGATGGCACTTCCAGAGCTCCGTACAAGTGGAATTGTCAATTGAGAGAAGAAAAATCAAAACAGGAAACTGGTCGTTTAGCCTATACGACTGATTCATGTATAATTTCAGGCTCTGCCTTGTGCGTTACAGTGGGTGGTTCATGGGTACCAGTTTTACGAAATAACTTCAAAGAGCAGTATACTGCAACGATAATTTTCATAACCAATCACTCCGATAATAACAAACCCATCTGCGCTAAAAGCAGTCCTTTACCAAGCACTCTCGTCGTTATATATGACTGTATTTCCGTTTCCTTCCCATAAAATAATTCTTGCAGAGAGTGGTAGAAACTAACAACTGTTCAGTATGCTCGGTGTCATGGTTCTAATGCTGATAGCAGTAAGAGGTAAGTTTGTATTGTCAGTTTATATCAGTAATTTAGTTTTTGTAGCTCCATGTCCCCAAATGGTGTTTTCTGCAGGACTTTGATAATATACGATCAGGTGGGATGGTTGGTAGGTGGGTTGGCTTTGGTAACGGTTTGTAGTTGGGTATGATGTGGATTTGGTTAAGGGCTTGTAGTTTGGTAGAGGCGGGTTGGTCTGGCGGGTTGGTTTGGCGGTATGGTTATAGGGGTTCTTAGTTGGGTAGAGGTGGCTTGGTTTTGGTAAGGATGTCTGGTTGAGTGGAGATGGATAGGTTTGGTTATTAAGGATTTGTAGTTGGGTAGAGGTGGGTTGGTTGACAATGTGGTTGAACATGATAAGATTTTGCAAAATATTTAGATGTTCATAGTAGGCTGACCAAGGATAAGAGGAAAGTTATCCAAATGATTTTCTTTAGTAATACAATAATATATGAATGAAGTTGGGAAACGATAGAAATTAAGAAATAAAATAAAACCAGTTTGGGTGTTAGTAAGTTTCTGCAGATGGAAACAATATAGAGGTCTCGCAAGGCTACGGATACGTTAACACTTTGTGTACTCACTTGAAGTTAAAAAAACGTACGTTAAAAAACGGATACCGTTTTGCTGATTTTAGTTGCATTTTTGCCCTAGATTAAAAACATTTTCCCCGGTATTGCTTTTAAAGGTGTCATCCATGATATAGATAGAAATGTGTTAATCATTTGTAAGCAAACTATGGGGAAAATACAGTATAAACAGGGGTCTCTATTTTGCCGTGCCTGCTGGAAACTTTCTTTATACACGTGTTTAATTTAACGTGTGGGTCCGAAAACGAACAGTTAAACAAAAATACTATTCAATCAAATTCTCCAATGTAACAAGAACATTCACAAAATGTTTTTGGATTTGTTTTGCTCGCAAAACCTATGCCAACGTGAGCATATACTTTGGCCTAAGCCTGACACATAACTCTATGATTGCGAAACAAAATGTGAAGCACAGCCAAATAAATGGATACGGTTATCGTATTTATCCGTATCCGTACGCTTGCGAAACCTCTCTAATGTTAGGTCGTGGGGCATGATTACCTGAAATATGAGGAGAACAAACTCCTGTCCCGTAGTCAAGATCCAGAAAGCCTATACATGTAGGCCAACAAATGTATACCAAGCTTTGTCTGGTGGGAATTGATGCTGTCGTGTACAAACTCAGGAAATATATAAACAATTATTTATGATGTTATAACCAGTGTGTTTTGTTTATATGTATTTTGATAAGGCTGTGTACATTTTTTACTGTCACCATGCCTGTCTGTGATGGTTTATGCCACCAGAAATTTTCAAGAGTGTTGATCTTAGATAGCCTATAACGTCTAAGACGAGCCATCGCCTGTTTTCAGTCATACAATCTCTCAATTGATTTATCTTTTAAAAAAAAATCCTTAACGAGCGGCCTTAAAAAGCTTTGAAACATTTTTTGTGTGTATTTTTCCAAATAGATAGAGTCCACAAGAAATATATATATTTTTGTATGACTCCCTTATTTCACAATAAACAGGTTAGAAAAGGCCTTTTCTCCGAAACACAACCAGCCGAAAATCTGAAAAATGCGAGATCAAACAAACCACGTGACAAAGGACTCATGTCGTCAGCGGTGGCTAGTTGGTTTGGACCTGTCTACAATGTATGTACGGAGCTAATGCATACACCCCAAACTTCACTATTTGCAATAAACACGGCCGTGAATGTGAGTCTTCAAGGTCGATCCAACAGGAACATAATCAGCAACCCCAATGTTCAACAGATTTGTGATTTGGGGATTTTATTTCTTTGAGGCAAGGCGATTCCGCAGCTCGGCTTGATTTTGAGTACATCGATCTACACGCAAACGTTGTACATCGAACTACATGTATACTAAACCTTATCAGAGTAATGAGGATATTTGGCGCTTGCAACTCCGAAGATCATAGCCTATAATATAATAATTAATTCATGTTTGATTCATCACGACGTGAAGCGTTCAGTGAAGCGTGACCAGTTGGCAACTGGAGCACAAGTTCAACGTATTGCTTAGTTTATGATTAACGTACTTAGTTGTCAATGTCTGTTTGCATACCTGTATAAATTATCAAAATTGTTGATTTTAGAATATGCTCCGACAATGATGCAGGCCTGCACAACGATGGCTTCGTCATGTGCTTTTTCTTGGCATGAAAAGCTTCGTTTAAGCAAAGATCATCCTTTATTTTTTACATTTTGTTTCGTGTTTCAAAACCAATCCCTAAAACTCCTTCCTGTGCGGGATGGGATCTCAAGACTGTGTCAATAGCTGACGGGGATTGCTTACCGATCGAGTCTCAGCCAAGACAAGATCGTTGGCGAATGTCAAGTACAGGGGGGGGGGGTAATTTGAAGGGGAGGACAGACATTCAGACACTAATCATAAAGTTATAATACTTTCCACCAATTTTATCAGTAGAAAAATTCAAACTGATGTGCGTGTCATTTGGATTGCTGTTTTATCTTACAATATTGGGCAATGTTGATAATGTCGGCTAGTTTAAGCTTTTTTGAGCAAATGATCAACAGTTTTTGCAACTGGTTGTAGCAGCCATCTTGTGCTCCCAAATCTAATCAATGGAAACTAAACCGAGGTTTGAAGGACAGAATAGTATAGGCATGCAGGGTGCTTTATGAGGGTCAAGGCGACATCTGTTTTTGTTTTGTTTTTCTTTTGTGCAAAAAGTGCTTAAAAACTTTAATCCAGTGCAACAATTGTCGTATGCACAAAGGCTCTTTGCTGATGAAAAAGTGCAATCTATGTCCCTTGCTCTATGCTATGAGCGAATACTTGTAGGCCTAGGGGAAGGGTGTAGGCTGACAATGAAAGGGTGTAGGCTGACATAATGAAAGGGGAGGAGACCTGATGAATTTTCTTTAGTACAAAATATTGTGACTGACATTGGAACATAGAGGGTATACCATATTTGGGTATAGAGGCAATAGTATTATCATTCTTGAAACAACGTAGTCAAACAAGTCCGGAATAGCATGTGTTTACTTCCGAGAGGCAGGACACAATCATAAAGATTTGTTGAGACAGTCAGTCAGAAAGGAATGGGGAATGTTAAGAAGACCATCCAAAGATCGATGAGAGGTTAGACGCAGTTATTATCCAGTTTGGAAGCAACCTTTGAGCAATCATCCGATGCCACTTCATGGATGATGCTCTTTCAATTTGTTCCAAACCATTGATGCCGTGGAAATGTGATGCACAATTTAATTAGTGCGTCTACAAGGTTGAAATACGAAGAGTGTGAATCCCCACTTGGTTTATAAACTGTCCGTTGTCACGGCATAACTCATCATTTTGTACAAATTTCAATAATTAAAATGTGCCGTGTGCCGTGTTGTCTAGCACTCACTGACGATAAGGTTGATGAGAGGGCTGTACTCTATATTTGACCCGCCCGTGTCTTTATAAAGACCATTGGGACCTGCTTCAAAATACTGACTTTATTTAAATACGGGCGGCCATTTGAGCAAAACAGATTTTACACATAAATTAAATTTAACACCCAGCAACTAAATTAAGTGTACTGAAATGAAATAAAAAGATACAAACAAAATGCTGTTTTCACATTTCATAAAATAAAATAAATGAATGAACGTAACAAATAAACCACAGATCGACAGATAGAAAATTAAAATAACAAAAGAAGAAGAATAAATTGAATCATTTCATGAACAAAAAAACTTTTAGAGGGAGAGGGCACACAATACTGCACAGTTAAAAGTGAGGTCATAGATTGTTTTCTTCAACGTAATGTTGATTTATAAGCACAATCATCAAGAAATATACAATCAAAGTCACATGTGATCTTTTCTAGCTGAATTCAGTGTCTACTTGCTGCAAAAAACAGCAAAAAACTGCCACAGATTTTCACAAGAACGTCGAATCCATCCACAATAGCGAGGTGATAGCGGGTACCAACCGCATTTTTCCCTGGTCGCAGCATTTGCGAAGGGACACCAACCCACATAAATCTCAGAAATGCATGATAAGTTTCTCAAGTTCAATTTGTTCACCTTTATTTACTTATTTCTTTAATATTGTATTTATTTTATTTTATAATTATTATTATTACTATTTTTTTAGGTGGTTGGAATTATAACTATCTTACTTTGAATGGCATAGTATAGTTTATAAATGGTCACATACATAGTCCTTTATTCCCATAAAGATTTCGGAAACTAACCTTTACAGAAGTTGTAAATCACTCGATCTCCACAACTCTGAATCATATTCTTCGAATATTTGAAATCAATAAAATGAATTATACGCAACTTAACAACATAATACAAGTAATGAAAGATATTAGCAGATTTACAGTGACACCGCATGTACTATTAATATCTTTATGAATTGTGATGGTTCTGAGAAGAACAGTTGGTTTTTCAGAACCTTCACATGGTTCTGAAAAAACCGGAGGTTTATCAGATCCATAACAACTTCATACAGAGATTATTACATGGTGTTACCGCAAACCTTACTAAATCGTATTCCCAACAGGCAAAGTTTCAATTTCTACCTATATTAATGGAACGCATGATATTCCTATGTATCACAAAATCTTTATGTAAGCCGCTTGAATTTCATGCTCCCGGTTTCACTGCCACTAATTGCTTTGTCTCGAGCTAAAGAGCTTTTGACACTTTTCATTAAAGAGCGGCTCTAGGATGCTCTCAATATTTGAGTTATTACCTTTTTATGGTCGAATAGACATCGCAGATACCGGTTTATAACCGTTTTACACTTAAAATTTGCATTTAGTAATAAAGAATTCAAGTCAAATATGCACCTCTCCGCGCGGCTTTTTCAGCCGAAAGTCAAAAACTGTTTATCTATGATAATGATATGCATTGACCCCTTGACGTCATTGGCGGCTAAAAACTCACGGCAAGCATAATAAACACACACATAAATGTCTCTTTGCTTGGAAAACAAAACAAAATCAAGAAGAAACCAAACTTACATAATACAGTAAAATACTCTTTCTGTCCATCCAGAGTATCCTAAATTGTGTAACTGTAAAATGAAGCCTACACGTTGGGTAGTTTTTCGCTATAACAAGCTAAAATTTCCAAGGAACTTAACTAGCTCCGCAGACCATGAGCGTGCGGACCAGTGCTGTATACGGTTTGAACGTGTGCACACCAGCGATGATTATTACAATGTCTCGGGATAAACCGTTTTCCCGAGCATTCGCAGAAACGTTAAGTCTATAAACACGCGACTGCTTGATTGTGCGTTGTGTATATAGGGGTCTCCCGGTCTGCGTTGTTGTTGTTTTTCGCGGGAATCACCGTGTGTGTATGTTTTTTTTTCATTCATTCAAACTTATATTTATTTCCATACTTCATGAAAACAGAGTACAAACAATTTTTTTTTTACTATAAAGGAATAACCAATAAACAAAGCTATTTAATGAGGCAGAGTAAAATAAATAAATAGAGTATGGAGGCATCATCTGGAAGCCGAGGCTTATGTAGGGATGCCTGGGGACAGACAATAAACGGGGACAAGAACGGACGGACAGACAATTAGAACAAGACTGACCTGATGAAGACAACAATGATGAGAATAATAATTGCACAACAATAATAATACCAATAATAACAAAAATAATAAGAAATCAAGTAATAATAAAAAAGCGTTTGCTGACAACTAAGCAATAAGCCTTTTTGAGGTATGGCGGACGTGATAGGAGTGTACTGTTTGGTTTGGGTGTATACACACAAATTTACCCAAACCTTATAGTGTTGTAGCATTGTGTCCGCCATATCTCAAAAAGGCTTATAGTAAAATGGGAGTGAGAAGGCAAACTATGTCAAATACTATGTTAGGGTTGAATTTGACGTGTAGAGCGATGTACTGAAAATCAAGCCGAGCTGCGGAATCGCCTCGCCTCTCAAAGAACGAAAAACCCCAAATCATAAATCCGTTAATAAATTGGCTTGCTGATTATTTGCCTGTTGGATCATCCTATAGCTCAGTGCATTCATATAGGCAGGTCCAAACTAAATAGGCGCCGGTGACGTCATGGGTCTTTCGTCGCGGGGTTTGTTTGACCTCGCGTTTTCAGATTTAGGGCTGGGAGTGTTTCGAGGAAAAGACAATTTTACCCTGTTTTAGCGTGAGGTAAGGGACTCATAATAATTTTTGTATATTTCTTGGGGACTCCATCTATTGGAAAAATGTAAAAGCTAAATATTTCCAGAGCATCCCGGAGCCCCTCTTTAAAGGGTAAGTACACCTTTGGTTTTTGGCACGTTTCGATTGTTTTAATCCTGTATATAAACGTAGAAATACAATAGAACTAACCTGTGAACATTTCATTGCAAAAGGTGGTCGCGTTTTTGGGATATCGCCGAAAATCCGGAGCGGTTATGTGCACGCAGGAAGAATAATCTGTAATTGGAATACACAATCTGAAACGTTACTGACAGTAACGTTTCTCAGATTAAACTTTTTGGGGGTAAAAGCTGATATATTTTTCCATAACCACATTACTTCGAAGTGAAATGATTCTAAAATGCTTTATACTTTCAAAAGCTGCTGTACTTTTAACCAAGTAGTTTTTATTGCCATTAATTTTAAGAGTGATAACCAAACGTATACCTTCCCTTTAATGCGATACCTAATCCAAGAAGAGTTTTTTTTTATGTGAATTGTTCAATTTAGCCGCGATACATGTATATTGTACTATACCGTCGTAATTTCTGTCGCCTTACTTGACACCAATAATGTTTTTCGATATCTATTATTAACTAATGATATGCTCCCGTAAAATGCCGTCCCTGTCCCTGATAGCCTTTTCTCTCATTATAAGAGCTTTCAAAAAGACACTTTTCATTTGTGAGTGACTCAAAGAGATCCGTGTAATTTGTTATCCGCGGAGGAGCGATAGAGAGGCAGTTAGATCTGGCACTTACACTTCTTGTTTAACTGACCAAAGTGTAAAACTGAACTTTGTTCAACTTTTTGCAAATGTCTTTTCCCCTCTTGATATCATTATTCGGTTTGCATTCACCTCCGAAAATAAAAAGTATTTTCGTTTATTCGTATTGCGACCCTGAGGGAAGTTTCCCCCGAAGTCGTAAAAGTTGACGTCATTATTCATGTCTATGACTTTCCCACAGTCGCGAAATTTTTCGTCAAGGGCCACCACTATCTGTCTGAATGCCTAAAAAGCACTCATCTTGAATTTGCTGTGCTAGCGTCTGTGATGTCCTCTAATATATGTAATGTAGAGACACGGCGAAGACTGAGAAGAAAAATACCAACAACGAATAAGTAAAATGGCGGAATGCTCAATCCTGTCTACGACGCCATTTGTAGAGACACGGGAAGGAGGCTGGTCCTCTATTTAAAAAAGACGAGCATTCACCAAAATACACAAAAAGCAAGAACCGTATGATGACGTCTAAAATATCAAATAATCTCATGTACTGAGTTTAATCCTCCAATACTGTATAACGCACAACACACAATACTATAGCACATCGCAATCACTTATTATTAAGGGTGAAAGGTCAACTCAACACGAGGCTGGCCATACACAAGTATACAACGATTCAATCAGCCCTAAAAATAATAATATTTCTGGAATAAAATGATGATTTGATACAGAACAATACTCACAGATAGCTCTATCACCCTATCCCTCCCTGTACTGAATAGTATTTGGAGCATGGCCAGAGCCTACAAAATAGAGAGAAATACCTTAAGAAAATCAATATGCTGTCTCTTGCTCAAAGCTAAAATGGAAAAGATAGTGAGCCCAAAAGTCGCGACCCCAAACTTAACTTTTTATTATAAATTATTCTAATTACAAACATGGAAAAGACACTTAAACACTGATGGCGCACTTTGGTTTCCTACAATAATATTATGAAGATCACCAAAAAGCTAGAAATCCGTGTGTCTGTTTGATAAACAGATAGAACTAAAATAATAAAGAGTAGACAATAAGAAAAACAAAACAGAACAAAAACATGACGTCATCTTAATGTTCACATGTAACACGTCCCTGAGTAAAGACACTATCAAGATTCAACTCAATCAGATTTTTACGTTGGTACTAGATATACGACTTCAAAATGTGCATCTTTAATGTGATGTCACGTGACATGTGATCACGTCATGATGACATCTTGTTTTAGTGTTTACATCTTTAACTAACCAAGCCTGTTGCAAGATAACATTTGAGTGTAGCATGTTTTGTTCGGAAGATATAAGTTAGGTGGTCAAATCTTAAACATTTCTTAACAAAACACGTAATGACGTCATCATGAATCGAACCATTAATTGTGTGTGTTTCTTCGATCTTATTTAGGAGCAATGGGGCAAGGGTTCTGAGCTGGGGTGGGAAGACTCTGGTCCCTGCCCTGCCCCTGTCCCGTCCTCTTTGCTTACACCACTGTCTGTGTGTACGATAAGTTTGATTAGCATCTTAGGTTGTTTGGTGCACAAAGTCTATGGGATTTGGGATTCGAGTTTGAATTCGTCCTTCGAGAGAATAATACCCAACTTTCACTTTTGCCAATACAGGTTACGACCTTGACTGGGATGTGAGGTTAGAGGGCGGACCAAGTATGAACGAGGGGAGGCTAGAGATACGTCCACCGGGAAAGGAGTGGGGCACCGTGTGCCAGGCAACAGGCAACAATATCTGCGATCTCCCAGAGTACCTAGACATGTGCTACCGAATGGGGTACGTGGGAACTTACTCCTTTGGCCCGGCAGGAGAGCGATACGGGAAGGTGAATGGGCCCATTTGGTCCATGGGGGTACAATGTCCGAATTACACGATGGTTTATACGCCTTGTTGGATGAGTGAATGGTCATTTCAACAGAGGAGCTGTGATCATAGCTCTGACTGGGCTTTATTGTGCATTACAGGTGAGACCCATTGACAATTTACAATAAACTTGTTTGCCTTGATAAGTCTCGCGGAATTGAAATTGTATTTTTTCTACACAGATGTGAAGCCAAAGTGTAAACTCTAAAAACTTCTAAATCAGAAATGAACTGGATCCGGGTCCCGTGTGGCCTGACCCATTTTGAGGTCAGTTTGACCCGGAATCTGTGTCAAAATGACCCAGAAAAGGGTAAGAAATTAAACGGAATCCGACTTAAAATCAAAAATTTAACCACTTTTTTGGTCAGCCTGACCCAGAAATAGTTCTGGCTTCCTGCGACCCGGAATCCGGGTCAATTTTGACCTGGAAGTTTTTAGAGTTGTATAGTTTACTACTGAACCCCGTGTACTGACGTCACACGCGACTCCTGTCTGCCAGTGGTCTGCCATTAATTAAAGTAAAAATTGCAAATAAAAAAGATAAGGTGCGCGTCTAACTATACGTGCGTCGCCTAAAATGCACCCAGGACCCAATTTTCGGAAAGCTGTTTGACACAAATGGTGTTTTTTTTTGTTTTTCCCGCAATGCAGAAACCGTTCGATTGTCAGGAGGCTGTACTGCTCGCGAGGGATGGGTGGAGGTGAGCCTTGGTGCCGCCGGATGGGCAAGACTAAAACATCCATGTGACGGACATATGTCAAGAGCCGTGGCTCATTTGGTTTGTAAACATCTGGGATATCCTATGGCCATAGGAACTGGAAACCCGTGTAAGGTCAACGAGCCAGATGACGAGCTCCCTGAAGTGAAAACTAAAGATTGTTCCTCTGAAAACGATACGCTCCTGGGGTATCTCCGGAGTACTGTATTACGTTGCGAGGATCAGGAAAATGAATACGGCTCCGACAGTGACTGGGACTTGGAAAGTTCCGGTTCCGGTTCCGGTTCCAGTTTCAGAGACAGTGACTGGGAGTTGGCCTGTGCTTATGGTAGGCCTATACATCATTTATTTAGATATAGCCAAAATTGAGTGCTGATATATAGCTACGAAAAGATCCACGCTTTAGTATCTATACACACGCTGGCACTTCTTGCTTGTCTGAGTACACCCTTTAGGTACTAAGTACCCGCGGAAATTCGGGTGATTTATAATATTGTGACGGTTCTACCCAAGGGTCTGAGCGGCTGGACCAAAGGTCGTCCGTTTTGAGAAAAGATATTTCTTGTCTATATGGCAGATTAAAATTAGTCGATTGAGCGGGCCGGCTTAAACCCAAAAGAAAGTGGAGTCGACAGAAATAATGGCTATCACGAAAATAATTCTGGTTTAAAACATTTTATTTACTCCAACACAACTTACCAGCTGGTCTTTCTTTCACTCTCTTATAGGCCTACTAATTATATAGCGCCTCCGATAATTTATACACAAATGCGTGTACTTCCCCCGAAACTTTAATAACGTGCAGCGCCTCTCGTTGTCGTGCAACTTATAGCTGCAGCCAACTTGCCGCACCGCTACTTACTCATGTAACTGATCGCGCGCTGTGACGTATCAGTCTGCTATTGGCTAACTACCGCTGACTACCGCTGTTGCCACTGTTGCTGAGATTCAAAGGGTTATTATGAAATCTCCTTCAAAATCCTGTGAGCTGGATCCAGTGTCAACATCCATGATGAAGCAAAACATTGATATATTTTGTACCCTACATCACTAATCTTGTAAACGAATCTCTCAGTTCCGGTTGTTTCCCCGATAGCCACAAAGTTTCCTACATCAGGCCGCTCATCAAGAAACCAAACCTCGACAAGGAGATATTCAAAAACTACAGACCGGTTGCAAACTTAAAATATCATGGAAAAGTCATCGAACGAGTAGTTTCATCACGCATTTCTGATCACGTTCATACTTTCAACCTGTCCGACGTGTTCCAGTCAGCATACAAGCCTTTCCATGGGACAGAAGCTGCACTAGTCCGTGTGAGCAACGATATTCTTTCTGCAATGGACAATGGTAACCTAACAGCACTAGTCCTGCTAGACTTGAGTGCTGCCTTTGACACTGTTGATCGCAACATCCTTCTCTCTCGGCTCCAGAATCACCTTGGCATAGAGGAAACAGCCCTAGCATGGTGCAAATCGTATCTCTACAATAGAACTCAGCATGTATGTATTGGCACCGCGATATCAGACCCTGTTGTGTTGAACTACTCTGTGCCACAGGGGTCGGTACTGGGCCCGCAGTGGTTTACGCTGTACACTTTACCGATTCGTGACATCATCCTGAAATTTTATCTGAATTACCATGTGTACGCAGACGACACTCAGCTATACATCACGTTTAAATCTTCTCAAGAAAACGCCAATGCATCTATTGCAAAACTTGAGAAATGTATCCAAGAGATTCGACGTTGGACACAACAAAACTTCCTGAAGTTAAATGGTGATAAGACAGAGTTCCTTCTATTTGGGTCACGTCAACAGTAAACAAAGGTTTCAGTGCCATACATTTCCATCGGTGATGCTCGGATAGCTCCCTCGCTGCAAGCTCGGAACTTAGGGGTTATTTTTGATTTATCGATGACACTTCAACCACACATCAACAACATCGTTCGTCTGTCATCATATCACATCAGGAATATTGGTAAGATTCGCAAGTACTTGGACAAAAGTGCCACTGAAAAGGTCATTCATGCATTTGTTAATTCTCGTCTTGACAACGGCAATGCTCTTCTCTACAGTCTTCCTAACAACCAGATTTTCCGTCTTCAACGCCTCCAAAATACTGCTGCCCGCATTGTGACACTCTCTAGAAAATCCTGTTCTATCACCCCCATTCTGAAACAACTACACTGGCTCCCTATCTTTCAACGAATCATCTTCAAGCTGATGCTCATTGTCCACAAAGCACTTAATGGCAAGGCTCCCCACTATATTTCTGAACTACTTCAAGTTTACACTCCATCAAGGAATCTTCGATCAAGTTCCAAGCTTCTCCTCATTGAACCCAAGTCTCGACACTGATGGGGTGACAGGTTTTTTTCTTTAGCTGCGCCACGCATTTGGAACTCTCTCCCACTTAATCTTAGATCTTGTCTTTGTACCACAAAATTCAAATCTCTTCTCAAAACTTATCTTATGTCACAGGTTTTCAAGGACTAATTTTGTTGTGTCTGTTTTTCTTTGTTTTGTTTTGTTTTGTTTTTGGTTTTTCTGCGCCTTGAACACCCAGCAGGGTGGATATGTGCGCATTACAAGTCTTATTATTATTATTATTATTATTACCGCTGCCACTCGCCCAACAAATTTGCGTTACAATATAGTGCGCCACAAAGCGCTTGCCTCGGAGAAGTCACCCTTTTTAAAGGCACTGAACACGTTTGGAAATTGTTAAAGCCCAGTGTTCTCACTTGCTGTATCCCAACATATATGGATAAAATAACAAGCCTGTGAAAATTTGGGCTCAATTGGTCATCGAAGTTGCAAGAAAATTATGAAAGAAAAAACACCCTTGTTGTACAAATTTGTGTGCTTTCAGATAGGAATAAAAACTTCTTGCAAGAAGTTTTTAATATTTTAGTGAGAAATTACCTCTTTCTCAAAAATTACGTTACTTCAGACAATGATTTCAAGAAAACTGAGCGTGAAAGTTTGATCGGTTTTCTGCTATTCATATGTCATTATAGCAAGGTTATATTTTGCATAGGAATGCATGGGAATGTGAAAACTTATTTTGTTCTGCAACAACAAAATTTAACAGTAAGGCCATATATTTTGTTTTTCAGGAGCCATTTTATTGCTTATACGGCCTTTTTGTTGCTGAAAAAAGTATTTTGAAATTGTTGTCATTTCCACGCAGAATTTCATCTTCCTTTAATGACTTTTTGTGTGTGCCCGGAAGAAGGGCGCACAGCTTTACGCCACTCTTACTGGCACACTACGAGCTGTCATGATAAAAAGACTTAAAAGCACTGAATATTTTCTACATTACTAAACCCAACTTTGGATTCGCATGTATTTTGTTTACAGATGGTGAGGTCGTCGCTACCAACGTGAAGTTGACTGATTTGTTTGAAATTCGTCTTATCAACGGCTCTTCGCATTTATTTGGTTTTCTGGAATTGAGATACGACGAGTCGAGCTGGGCACCAGCCTGCTTTTTTGATAAAATGAGCGAGAAAGATGGGGAAATCCCGGAAAACGTCTGCAAAGATCTTGGTCACAATTGCGCTTATCAATGGCAATTTGTTGAACCGAAGGAAGGCCACGGTCTAGAGTATGTTTTCCAAGAAGGTACTCCTGGAAACGTGTCATGGCTTGGGGTTGAAAATCGCTGTCTCAGGCATGGTGGATTTAACCTTTATATCGAATGCGTCATTGGTAAGAAGCAATCCTAATTATGTATTTTGTTATCGATTGCACTTCTACAAGTGAATGAATGATTTAACATTTTCCCACTAAACTCAAGACGTTTATTAAACAGAAAATAGTGTTTCACAAAGTTTTCGCAAAATGTGGCGGGGAACTTGTCACTAACCTGATAACTTGCTGGTAACCTGTTTCTGCTGAGCAAAACGTTTCTGTGCTAAGCTTACTCCCGAAAATACGGTGGTGATGACGTCACGTAAATTGGGTTAATATGGCAGAATTTCCACACAGTTTCTTTTAAAGTAGCAGGAGATAGAATCCTCACATTGATTTGTGTCTGGGTATTCCCCCCCCCCGTTTTTCCCGCAATGCAGAAACCGTTCGACTGTCAGGAGGCTGTACTCCTCGGGAGGGATGGGTGGAGGTGAGCATTGGTGCTGCCGGATGGGCAAGACTAAAACATCCATGCCCAGGACATATGTCAAGAGCCGGGGCTGATTTGGTTTGTAATTATCTAGGATATCCTATGGCCATAGGGACCGGAAACCCGTGTAAGATCAACGAGCCAGATGACGAGCTCCCTCAAGTGAAGACTAAAGATTGTTGGCATGATCCCAATGCGTTTATGCGCTATCTCCGAAGTACTGTGTTACGTTGCGAGTATCACGGCTCTGACAAGTACTGGAACTGGGGCTGGGAAGTCGACAGTCCCAATGACAATGCCTGGGAGCTGGTCTGTGCTTATGGTGAGCCTACACATCATTTATTTATTTATAGATGGCCAAATACGTGACGCGTCTAACTTAATTTATTTTATTTTATTGTTTTATTTGAATTCTTTGGACAATACAATATACAAGCAGAGGCCGTCCAGGGAAAGGCAAAAGTCAAAAAACTGTCATCAAAAAAAGATGTGCCCTCCCAGACCTTGACCATTTAAAAGAATAAATATACATATTTTGTACACAGAAATCTAAATTAGCAGTAACAAGTAAACAAAAGATGGCAAGCAAAAGAATAATAAAAATCCAAATTTACAAAAATCTCCGAAACAAAGACCCCCGATAGTCAAGAAAACACAAACTTAAACAAAATTAACCCCAACCTGCGACGATACGCCACCGCCCAATTGCTCGACCACCCCATCGCTCGACCACCGCACGAATGGCGCGACGGCCATAATGAGCAATATCAGGACACTCGCGCATTAAAGGAGCACTGGTATCGTACGCACGACGTCACAGGTGGAGGTCAAGTCTCGTATAATGCCCTCGGTGAACGCGCCATTCGCAGGATACAAATGACCCTTGGGCTTCACCCTCGGGCCACTCGCACCCACGAACGTAGCACACTTTGGGCATTACCCTAAACTTTAAACAAAAAACATAGTACATTGTATTCAAAAGGAAAAACGAGGGCCCGATTAAAGCACAATATTATACTCTGCTCTGCAGTATCAAGGTCATGCTAACTTGGTCCCCTCATGGTGCAGTCGCTGACTGCACCATTAGACGTTCGTGTATAGGTTTTTTTAGCTCCTCACAAAATCTTCTAAAATGGTTTCAATAGACTCAGAAATGTTCACTGAATCCCCAGAATCCCTCAAAAAAGGCAAAACAAATTCCATGTGTGGATTGCAGTCGAAAACCAAAAAAAACCCAATGTTACCCAAATCCAACTTGTTTTCGGTTTTTTTTGCACTGCTTACCAGTCTACTGAGAAACAAGGTATCTTATTTATTTGGCCCACCCTGGCCTATTTATAATAAACATCTGGTCCTCTTGTGTCGGCCTGAGGTCTCCAACCACAGAGCCAGAGTGACAGGATGATTGATTGCCTGACAGTAGAGGCACAAGATCAATGACCTTGTAGGGTGTATCGTATGTCAATGGGTATACAATTCCAATGGGGCGTCTATGGGGCTTCGAAGTTAAAGGTGACTGTGTAGGTCGATGACCCACCCCAAGCTAAATAGGCTTTTACAGTGTTGTAGGTGGAGGGGGGAGTCAAGGATTATGAAAAATTTCAAATTTTTTGACCGCACCGTTAATGACTAAACACAATTTGTTTACGACGGTACAGTCAATACTGCAGCGCGATACTGCAGCGCAGGGAAGAAGAAAAACCTAAAGTAATGGGGTTGCTCATCACCTTAGCCAAAATTGAGTGCTGATAAAGTTACAGAAAGATCCACGTTTTAGTAGCTAAACACACGCTTGCATTTCTTGCTTGTCTGATTATATCCTTTACGTACTAAGCCTCCGCGGAATTTCGAGCAATTCATAATATAGTGCGCCACCAAGAGCTTGGTTCTTAGAAGTCCTTTTTTTACACAGTGAGTCGTCGGGAAAAAAATTGACATCCCCCATAATTTGAAAAAGTTCCATGAATATTTACTATACTACTAAACCCAATTTGGATTCGCGTGTATTTTGTTTACAGATGATGAGGTCATTGCTACCAACGTGAAGTTGACTGATTTGTTTGACATTCGTCTTATCAATGGCTCTTCGCATTTAGTTGGTATTCTGGAATTGAGACACAACGAGTCAAAATGGGCACCAGCCTGTTTTTATGATAAAATGAGCGGGAAAGTTGGGGAAATCCCGGAAAACATCTGCAATGATCTTGGTCACAATTGCGCTTATAAATGGGAATTTGTTGAACCGAAGGAAGGCCACGGTCTTGAGTATGTTTTCCACGAAGGTGGTGGAAACGTGTCATGGCTTGGGGTGGAAAATCGCTGTCTCAGGCTTGGTGGATTTAACCTTCACATCGAATGCAGTATAGGTAAGCAATACTAATGATCACGGATTTTGGTGTCGCACTTCTACAAGTGAATGATGCTTTTAACCTTTTCCCGCTAAACTCAAGACGTTTTCGTATTAGACCGAGACTGACACCTGAACCAACATTCAATGGCCTAACAGGTATTGCGACAAGAAACCAGACTGCCCTCCAGAGTAGCATTATATTGCGACCAGTTTCAAACCCTAAAACGTATTTTGAATCATTGTAATTCTATCTACTGATCTACGTTGAAGTGGATAAAATGAGTTCGTAAACTTGACTTGGGCAGAGTTTCTTTTCGAAACGTAGCTGCAAGCTCTTGGTTTATTTTTGCTTGGGATTCTCATTTGACAAGATAAATGTTATCTTATCTTTTTTTGTAAAAACCTCAATATTTATGTGACACGTTAAGTAATTTGAAACAGTTTGTATCTAGATGCAAACAATTATTTCTAATTGGCAGGAATACAATTGGTTGTTTTTTTGCAGATGTAACACTGAATAATGTAACAGTTCTCATCTTACCGGACCAGACTTGTCGTGGTCGTTGTGGCGACCTACCAACTCACGACCAATGCGGTTGTGATTTCATGTGCCACATCTTCAAGGATTGCTGCTTCGACATTGGCATCTGCGTTTTCCCAACAGCACCCGAATTCGAATCTCACCCGTTTCCGAACTTGGTTAGCTTATTGCACAGCTCAGAATACTACGAGTGCTTATCGGCGGGTTTTGCATTCAGTAACTATGAGCTGGTGAGTATCTGTCCGGATATCTGGTCCAATGCCACGGTGAGGTACCAATGCGAATCTCCACGTTATTCACAGCCAGTACTGTATTTACCGCTGCGTATACCCTTCAAGAACGTAATGTGTGCATACTGTCATGGGGTTGAACAGTTCCGAAAGATATTCTCCAAAGAAGACGAGGACAGCAATGCTACCATTACTATTCGGCCTTATTATGAAGTCTTGTTAATTCCTGTAGGGAATCAAGGGTATAGCATGACTCGGCCGTGTGCCAACCTTTCTAGTACATGTTTTAATGAAACACACGACCTTCAACAATCCTGTCAAGGCTACGAAGCACATTATTTAGGTTATAAAAACCCACACTGTGCACTGTGCAATGGTGTCGACTTAGAAAGCGATAATGTGTGCACATTGGTTAGTCAACCTTATTTTCCAGATCGTGATTTGCTCTCGGCAAATGCAGAAGAACATTATGATGTGTCAGTTCTTAGAATTCTGATAGGCGGATTACACAAACCTTACCGGAACCCCGTCGTAAGCTTAGATGTTGAGAAAAACAGTTACTGTTGGCGATGGCAATCCGTTTTAGAAGTTACCAAGGAGGGCGAGGGTGATCTTTCCGGTTCGGACTCCATAAAGTGTCTTGTATACGCCGTCGCTTATTCAAATCTGACCGTAGCTCTGCACTTTTCGTCTTCCCTGCGGTCGTTGCTTGATTCAGAATCTCAAGTTGAGAGGTCAGGGGTCACGGCTTCCATCACAAGCCGGACGCTTTCAGAGATAGGCGACTTTGCTGGGATTCTAGATAAGGTTTTACGCGTTGACGGTGACGTCACACAAACCGACTGGGGATTTCGATGCGATCTCGCAAATGCATCACTGATCCATGAATGTTTAATACAACCAACCAATGATAACACTAGCAACACCAAGAACGAATGCATTGACACCGAAGAAGGAGCCTCGATATCAATGAATATTAGTGGAGAGCTATTTATCTACGTCATTGATGACGGCACACTCATATCCCCTGTTAACATTACCACGACCATAGCATACGATGTCCACACAGACAATGCTGGGAAAAGAAAGATCATCCGGTTTTGTGGAGAGCGAAACAGTACACTATATTGCAAAACCTTAACAGATTTTAACAATATGTACCGGTCCTCTACATATATTGAGAGCCCAGAATCAAACGCCACCTTACTCAATGGGGAGACGATAGTTTGCTTTACCAAGTTCCAGTTTGATCCTTTCTCCAGAGCCGAGCAGATAGTGAGCCTCGTTTGTTTCAGTCTCTCTTTAGCCGGGCTCACAGCAACCTTGATCACCTACTCTGTCTTCTCTACTCTGAGAAACACTCAAGGCTTGGCTATTATGAGCTTGTCCTTGGCCATATTGATTGCCCAACTATCGTCAATCCTTTCCCAAGTTGTGGTCAATATTTCAATTCGAGGTCTGTGCAGTGCTTTTGCTGTCATCACACATTATTTCTGGTTGTCGGCATTTGCGTGGATGGCGGTCATATCATGGGATTTCATGCGCACTTTCTCTGGCATAGCGTCAGCAATAACCAATTCCAGCACCCGGAAGTTCCGTCGCCTGTGTTTGGTTGGGTGGTGCTCCCCGCTGCTGGTGATCATTCCTCATCTCATCTTGCATTTCTGCGAGTGCACAGGGCTCAATTTCAGCTACGGCAGCGAAGTTTCCTGCTGGATTGCAAGCAGGGATGTGATCTTCATCATGTTCTGTGTACCAGTCATACTCTGTATTTGCTTCAATGTAGCTTGCTTTGGCTGGACTGTCAGAGGTATCCGATCATCAAAGAGGGCGTCTGCCATGGTGAGGAAAAAAACTTCAAGCATCAAAGACGCTTGGCTTGAGCTTGCGATTTACGCCAAGGTAAGTATAGACCAATCCTTACGCGCCAGTGCTGCACGCTGCGCCGCCACTGCTGGGGTGCTGCCACCGCAAGGTTTCCTACACAAAGACGTGGAAAACCGTCGTCTTTTAAATTTATGCAAATTAAGTGTCTTCCTCAACGGTTTACAAACTTTCCCTGACAGGACAGCATGACATAATGAGGCAGAACATACTTATTAACTATTTGCAACTAATCAGTGAGTGAATACTGAAATTCTGACCAAAAAACTTGCTGATGTATTGCATTTTAAACCCGACCGTGCAGTTTCCGTGTCTATACCACACTTAAACTCTTTTATTATTTGCGACGTTTTCTGGATTTAGTTTATGTTTTTTAGTTGCACATATTTTTGGTCAGTGTTCTACGTCGTTATGTCATGCTGTCCTGTCTGGGAAATTGTGTTAATCGATGAGCAAGACACCTAATTCGCATAAAAAGTAAAATATACAACAATAGTCCATGTCTTTGTGTACTAATCCTTACGCTGCCAGCAACCCATCGTACAATGGCGGAGCGGCGTGCAGCACTTGTGCGTATTACGGATTGGTCTAAAATTAATGCGTCATCCCATTTCGTTTTTAGATAATTACAGACAGATGGAATTTAATAATTCTTTCTGGTAATGATAAAAACTGAACGAATCCTCACGACATGTGTCTTGCCATGTTCATCGCATGCCTTGATATTATTCAAGTGAAGATATGTTTTAATGTAGGGGAAGAGAAGATGGGTTTAGATAGAGGAAGACAATCCAGAATGGGGAAACTCACAGAGTAAGAGAGGATAGGAATACCGACCAAACACTGATTTGAGGTGGGATTTTAATTAGAGTCCACGTTTTGTAAAGTGAAATGCAGGGAACGACCACCGAGTCAACCTGGTTCACTAGTATCCTCATATTGTGTGCACCTTTGGGATTTGAATTCAATGTTCCATTGTAACAGAGACGACCATTATTAATGAAACTTTTAATGATGCCCAAATCAGACGCTCATTTTACCTCTGGATTGTATTCATCGTTCATTATTTACTGCGACATCCATATTTGGTAAATAGCAGGATTGTTTAAAAAAAATAACTGCGTAAACATGGAAATCGAAACGAACATTGTTGATTTCTTTTAATA
>CM037472.1:39982148-40086343 GCA_021014325.1 Plazaster borealis
TTGTACCACCCAATACCCAAAGTGCCCTTGTACTAGCCCATACCCAAAGTGCCCTTGTACTAGCCCATACCCAAAGTGCCCTTGTACCACCCAATACCCAAAGTGCCCTTGTACCACCCAATACCCAAGGCCCTTGTACTAGTCCATACCCAAAGTGCCCTTGTACCACCCAATACCCAAAGTGCCCTTGTACCACTCAATACCCAAAGTGCCCTTGTACTAGCCCATACCCAAAGTGCCCTTGTACTAGTCCATACCCAAAGTGCCCTTGTACTACCCCATACCTAAAGTGCTGTTGTACTACCCCATACCCAAAGTGCTGATGTTCCACTACATACACAAAGTGCCTTTGTACCACTACATACACAAAGCGCCTGTGTACAACCCCAATACCCACAATTTTGCCCTGGACCACCCCATACCCAAAGTGCCCTTTTACCACCCCGTACCCAAAGTTTGCCCTATACCAACCCATACCTAAAGGGCACCCTTGTACGACCCCAATACTCAAAGTTTGCCCAGTACCACCCCACCCCATAGTGTCCTTGTACCACCTCTTTACCCAAAATGCCCTATTACCACTTCACCCCCAAAACATGCCCAAATGCTGTAGGCCCCTACCCAGTGGCAGATCTAGGGGTAGAGAGGGGACCAATTCAGACCATTCCTGGAAAAATAATCTGATGTATGCTCGTTAGATGACACATTGGATCAGTGACTGCCCAGGTACCCTCCTCTGGTATATAACTTGGTACAACTTCTGAGTGGCTGCAGAGGCAGCTAGCTGCCCGCCCTCCTCATAATAAATACTTATAGATCAACTTGTTTGTACTTTTCCTACTCTTCGCTTGAATCCATACCCATCACTGCCAATGTGCGCCTGTCTCCACACCAACCTTAGTCCATTTCAATTGCAAATGGCGCCTACTTTGATGTAACACATTTGTTCAATTGTCTTTCACATGTTTACATTTTCAGGTGATGAAGCAATATTTACGCCTGTTGACGAACAAGATTCTACAACAGCACCCAGTATCACAACCCCTGCTTCTACTACAATCATTACCGGTGAACCATTCAATACCACTCCTCCCAAGCATGATGCCACTTCTATTGGTGAGTTTTCAGGTACATTGTGTGATGGAGTGGATGACCCAGCGTGTCTAAATGGAGACACCACTCAAAGCACTGCTACAGATTTCAAGTTCACAGTAATCAAGAGTAAAACAGCACCAACCCCTTCAGCCCCTACACCAGAAATCAAAAAGACGATGTCGTCGTCGCCACCAAAAATCACTTTCGATCCATTACCAGAGCAGAAGCAGGATAAAGGTTTAGGTTTCCTGGGGCAGACATGGCTAGTCGTAGGGCTAGTTGCATCTGGTGCTCTTATTTTTCTCCTTCTTGTCATTATTTTATACAAATTTAGAAATAGAAATGAGGGTTCTTATCATATAAATGAGAGTCGGAATTACAGTGTGTCTGATGCCACACGCACTGCATTACTTCCAACTCAGCAACAGCCAAACACAAATGGCACGGTGCCCACAAAACCAATTAAACCCAAATTGCCACCAGAGTATGCAACCAAAGAATGGTATGTCTGATTTTTACTTATGTTGCCATTATTGAATGTATGATTTAATGGACTTTTTTGTTCATCACTGTATGTTAATTTATGTTGAAAGAGACACCTTTTAAGTATAGAAATTGTCCATTTAGTTGAATGTTTACAATTGTAAATCTAAGGTAACTACTGTTAGTTGTAGCATCTAGCTTCTTTCTAATCAGTAGGTAAAGAAAACAAATTGAACAATTTGTGTGTGTTACACTGCATTCTATAGTAACTCGCAGATGAAATAAAAACAGTGTCAATTGTGGCCCAATGTCATAAAAAGGCAAGCTATTTGTCCTATTTTAATTTGATTTCTTATGCTTTTTTAGGGTGGGCCCTCAGAAAAATCAGTAAGATTGTTATTAAAAACCATGGAAAGTATATAAAAGCCTATACTATATATAGGCCTAGGTAAATTTCGTGCCTGATAGAGCCGAGCTGAAATTGTTGCTTTTCATGGGTTCCAATTTGTTTTAACCAGGCAGATGCAAGAGTATCATCCGACTATACCGAAATACCTTGTTCATTGCTTATCATTGGTTCCTCTTTTCTGAGCCAATATATATTTGCTAATTAATCAAAATATTCTGCTGAATGGCTTCATGGAAGTGGAACGTGTTTATGTGGGATTTTACTTTATTAAAATAGGTACAGACAACATGGTTTGAAGTTGTGCTGTCTTTTGTTTGTTATAATTGCATTTTTGTGTCGGTTATCTTGCCAGTTTTGGGGATGTATATTATTTTGTGTTCTTCTTTTGTCTGCTAAAAATTATTTATTTATATTCTTCTGATGGGACAGTATTGTGACATAAAACCATACGTTTTTGATAGGCCTACTTCACTAAAAGTACGGTGTAAGTCTGAAACCATCTTTTTAAAACAATATTCTTCTCTTGTGTTTAAACTATTTTGATCTATACCTAAGGAGGAGTGTAGATTTAGAAAAAATGTACCATAGAAGTGAAAATATGTTTATGTATAATTAAACAATAATATTAAGTATAAATATTTATAGTTGACGTGTTACTGCCGGTTCAGTGTGAATTAATTTCTATTTAATTATTTCAATGTAATTTTGAGTGTATTTTGTAGAAAAAAAATACTTATAAAAATAATATAAAAAATAATGTATATATGACAGCTGGTGGAACGTTGAAAGATTGTAAGGATTCTATATATTTCAGCTGAATAAATGTCAGGTTACAAAATAGATATTTTATAATTACAAAACTATATGATTATGTAGTGTTAGTTGGCTGAGTACTTTTATGACATTTTGCGAAGAAAAGGGCAGCATAAGAGAAGTTATGTTAACGGTTCATATTTCAGTATTGCTGCACGGTCTCGTTTCTTCAATTCTCTGTCAGTGTTTTTTCTGTACACAAATGTTGATTCTGTGTTTACTAATCATTAATCCATATGGTAATTTAAAGATAATATACCGGTAGTTGATAAAGAAGAAAGGGTTGATTAAGAAATAATAATGGTAAAATCCACTATAAGACATTTTTAAAAGAAATAAACTTTGTACAATTTGTGTCTGTATTCCTCAGCAGAATCTTAATGATTGCTGAGATATACAATTACCTTGGTTCCCATTTAATAAAAATTGAACAAACCCTACCCCAGGTATAAAAGAGAGAAGTTTGTAATTTAATAGTTTGCAACCAAACGTTTTAATCACCAAAGTTTCGAAGTATTATTTGTTTTCTTTGAGGCCTACGGTGAGAAATATTTTTTGTGAAAACAAAATAAAAAGTGAAAAACACTTATTCTAGGCCTATGCGTTCCAAGAACTTTAAAATAATATTTCATACCCACCCCTTAAAATAATACACCAGTCACTCTAGCAAAACCAGGGAGCAATGCAGTTTTATGCAAATCAATGTGCGCAATATTGACAAATTGGCGTTCAGCATTATGAACCCTCGAAGTGCACGCAACACGCATACTTGTACAGTCGGTGTGAAAGAATTTTCACATCGCGGCCATCTTTGTATAATTACGCAACACAAGCTCTGCACTTTTTAGCCAGTTTTTCGGTAAGCCTAACTTTGCATATCTTATAAACCAAAAGCTGGTTCAATATGTGGGCCAGACAAAGTAGAATTGTTTATGGATATGTTTGGTTGTCCATTCTTCTCGAAGCGCACGTTTTCAGAGCAATTGACGGCGCACATTATAGCGTATTAAAATGTGTAAAAACGGCGCAAATTTCTGTGATACTTTATACTTGTCCATAAGTGTATGACCAACACTATAAATTCATATTGTCAAATGGATTAATTCGTAGCCTTTCCCAATAAATACTGTTTCGTTGACCGAATGAGCGGTATTTTCAATACGTTGCTTTCATTTGAACATTTAATTAAACTCAACAAAACACACTGTCAGATCCGCGAGATAAGGCCCAGTTATTACTAAAGTGAAGTACTTTGTCATGTACCTTATCGGTGCTATTTTGTTAATAACTTGATTACATCATACATACTTTTTGAATTTGTATAATGATCTCCGTCTCATTTCAACTGGTACTTCGCTACGCAGTCTATATAGCCCTACATAACCTATAATATGTATTTCCATTGGGACTGTAACTTTTTACGTCGGTGAACGCAATTTGTATTCCTGTACATAAAGTATCAAAATGGCGACTAACGTTTATCACTCAATAGTTGGTGATAATATTTATCATTTGAGGACTATAATACAGTGAGTTTATTAACATATCAGCACCATAAACATAAACTATTGAAAATATGTACCATAAGAAGTATAGAGTAACTCTATCTATGCATTCCAATGTTAATCTTTAGATTAAAGAAATAATAAAGAAAGTAGGTATAGACAAATTATTAGCCACAACAATAAACTCTAGATAAAACTGTAACATAAATTATAACTCTGGAAAAGGTGATGAAGACTGAAAATAATTGAATGCTGCGCCCGAATTTGAACACAAATAATTGACAAGATAAACATAGCTTGTATTGTAAAAACAAATTAGACTGAAAGTTACAAAACTGATTTGGAAATGGTGGGGAAATGCTGAAATACATTTTGTTTTCCAAATTGAGCGTAGTTTAAAGTGGATTAAAAACCGTGTTCTCTTGGTAACAAAAAAAAAGTAATTAACTATAGTCAATAATTTAGTCCGAAACAAATCTGAAAATATATCGTATTGCTGTAAATCTGTAGAGGAAATAATGGTCAAGTCAATTTATTGACTATTATATATTATTTTTAGATTTACCCACACGGCATTAAACTGGAATTTATGTTATTAGGCCTATAGACTGCAAATCTCACGTATTTGAACTTTAGTATGCAATTTTGTTTCCATCACACTTTGAAGTAACGTACGGTACGCCCACGTGCTATGGGAACCCGAGGTCCCAATAATGTTTGAATATGCGTGAAATCAAATGTGCATGTTAGTATAATAACACTGGCAAAATTTAACACCAAATCATATTGAAATGTGTGATTTTCTTTGACTTTATAATTTTTAATTATCACCATGTTTGATATGATTTCACAGCCGTTTCCTACTGATCTTAGTGTTGATTTATAAAACCACGTGTGTAATAGTATCAACTTGATGTTGATTTTGTAGGAACAATTGTTTATCTATTAATATTTGCATTATCCACATTATTTCTGAACATGGTTCTATTAATACAAACTGACCGAAAAATCTTCTTTCTTTCTTTTTAAATTTGTGTAATAAGTCTTCAGTCACATGTGCAATACGGGTTACTTTATTGGTTGCTAGACAACAAATATCAGTAAATATAGCCTCAGAACTAGATACGAACTTCCAGTATTATGTCTACAGTACCGGTAGCTGAACAATAAATTAGCCATACTTTAGTGTGCATTCTTTGTAGTTTTTGATATGTTTCTCTGCGGTAAAATGTAGGCTTCTGAATTTGCCATTGTGTAGATTATATGCAAAATATTGTCCTAATTATTGCAATTGTTTAGCGCCAGTTCCCCTGACCCCCCTTGTGCCGTGGGGTTACATAACTGAGTAATTGTTAGTCTTTTATTTATTTCGTAAAACAGTGAGTATTATTGAGATCATACATAATATTGTAATTTTTGCACTTATAGTGTGTTCATCACCTGTCAACAATTTCTTGTAGCGAGCAATTTTAACATTGTAATTGACAATGTAAGTGTGTTGCCATAGGGCAATAATGATAACTCACGTGGTTGTGTTTAAGTTGTTAAACAAGGTATTGTATTATCAAACATTCTGCCGGTTTTGAAGTTCATATTTTTACTGCTAGCGTTTTAGACATATGCAATGATGAAAAACTATTGAAAAGTAGTCACACCTTCAAAACACACTGGGTTTAAAATTGGTTAATACCCAGGGGGTTGTAACCAATAAAGTTATAATATCATAGGTTTTGTCGTATAAAAGCATAAAACAAAAAAGGATAGTACTTCATAGTGTATGAGGCTTTGATTCGATGTATCATCCAAAGCATTCTCTTATGTATAGTCTCCTCTCCAGCAACCTGTACTTAAAATGCACCAGCAGACTGTTTGTGGTTGCACAGCAGTACAGAATACTAATCGAACTCTGTCAAAGTTTTATTCTTGGTTTTGTTTTATGAACGTTTTATGTAATGATGGTCTTTCAGTTTCAGCTTGGATATTTCCTTGATTGTTTGTAGTTACTTGTCTTGGGTTGTGTACTTTCATCCCAAACAGTCCTATAACTGTACATAATTTGTCAACAGTCAGTACTGCACTGGCAAGCTAGCAATAAATGTCACCAAGAAAAACCAGTGAAAGTTTTTGACTACATCTGTTTTACGAAAGCCCATTAGTGACACGTACCGGTAGCATTTCTCTTTCACAAGTGTTTCTCTTTCACGCGGTAGTGTTTCTCTTTCACGTGGTAATGTTTCTCTTTCACGTGGTAATGTTTCTCTTTCACGTGGTAATGTTTCTCTTTCACGTGGTAATGTTTCTTTCGCGTGGTATAGTGTTTCTCTTTCACGCGGAAGTGTTTCTCTTTCACGCGGTAGTGTTTCTCTTTCACGTGGTAATGTTTCTCTTTCACGTGGTAATGTTTCTCTTTCACGTGGTAATGTTTCTCTTTCACTTGGTAATGTTTCTCTTTCACGCGGTAGTGTTTCTCTTTCACGTGGTAATGTTTCTCTTTCACGTGGTAATGTTTCTCTTTCACGCGGTAATGTTTCTTTCGCGTGGTATAGTGTTTCTCTTTCACGTGGAAGTGTTTCTTTCGCGTGGTATAGTGTTTCTCTTTCACGTGGAAGTGTTTCTCTGTCACGCGGTAGTGTTTCTCTTTTATGTGGTAATGTTTCTCCCTACACACGCGGTAGTGTTTCACGTGGTAGTGTTTCTCTTTTGCGATATATTGTATGTTTTCAAGTCACACTTCCAGGGTTTATGATCGAGCAAGGCATTTTGAGAAATAAGGGCTAGTCGAGATAACGAGCCACCTTCGTTACCATGGGGCAGCCCGCCTTATCGATACCTCTCGTCACTAACCCCTGGAAGAGAAGCACTGAAAATCAACGCTGATTGGCCGACCAAAAGTGACTGCTTTGCGCACACGCTTGTTAAAAACATTCGAGCGCTTAGTACGTATGCACGTCCCCCCGTGCACGTATTTTGACGCAATACATTTCAAATGAATCATGATTTTTGATGGTCACCCTAAACTGCATACAGTTAGACGTATCACAAGATCGAAAAAAGAATGAGAGGGCCAGTTGCTCTTTGACTTAACGCGTCTTTTGACAGCACACTCTTCGTAGTCTCTAACAAAGAATGGATCAATCACAGGACTTATTAAAATATAAAATATAATTTTGGATATTTCAAAGTCACACTTCCAGGGGTTATGATCGAGCAAGGCATTCTGGAGAAGAAAACAAATTGGCGCGGCGAGATCGTACATCACTTGGAACGAGGTTGAATACCTCTCGTCAATAACCCATGAAAGGGGAGGCACTGAAAATCAACGCTGATTGATTGGCTAACCAAAAGTACGGTGGCCGGCTGTCACGGCAAAACAAAAAACGCCACGGCAAAACCAAAAGCGCCACGGCAAAACCAAAAGCGCCACTGCAAAACCAAAAGCGCGACGGCAAAACCAAAAGAGCAACGGCAAAACCAAAAGCGCCACGGCAAAACCAAAAGAGCCACGGCAAAACCAAAAGAGCCACGGCAAAACCAAAAGCGCCACGGCAAAACCAAAAGCGCCACGGCAAAACCAAAAGAGCCACGGCAAAACCAAAAGCGCCACTGCAAAACCAAAAGCGAGACGGCAAAACCAAAAGCGCCACGGCAAAACCAAAAGCGCGACGGCAAAACCAAAAGCGAGACGGCAAAACCCAAAAGCGCCACGGCAAAACCAAAAGAGCCACGGCAAAACCAAAAGCCTCACTGCAAAACCAAAAGCGCCACGGCAAAACCAAAAGCGAGACGGCAAAACCAAAAGCGCGACGGCAAAACCAAAAGCATGCCGGTTAAAGGTCGTAAGGAGTCGCGGTGAACCATTAATAATAAATTAAATAAAAGTCCCTTTTTCTTTACACTTATAAATTTGAGTGGGCCCTCTACCGGTGTGAATAATGAGCCAAATAATGAGCCAAATAAGGTTGTCGCTATACGATGTAGATGGTTTCATATTGACAGCCCTGTCGTAGTGTAACAGAATGAAGGGTTCAATAACTTGCCTATTTTAGACTCGCTAGAAGAAAAATAGTGTGGTTTCCTGACCATAGAATCTTTAACTATTCTCTGTAACATAAATCCTTTTGGAACCAGAGTCATCAGGGCTGGTTCCCAGAGGACTCTTGTTACAGAGAATGAGTAAGAGATTTGGTCAGGGAACCAGACTATTCTCACTCCAGCTATATAATAATGTAACAATAATAACAATAATATAGTCTTATATAACGCACGTATCTACCAATAAGGTACTCAAGGCGCTTGAACAGACAATCAGTAAGTTTTTCCCGCAAGATATACTATGCGGGCTACATTTTTGAAGTATGAGACCTATTCCTTTGTATAGCACCATGTAATGGTTTAAAAGGTGCTGTGGCGCAATATGCTGCCGATCAAACCAGGAACACCGGGGCGAAGCCCTTCTCTTTACGATAAGTGCACTGGGTTCTTTTACGTGCATTACACAACACACGGGACCTACGGCTTAACGTCCCATCCGAAGGACGAAGCATGTGGTTAAGTGTCTTGCTTAAGTACGACTGGGATTCGAACCCACACTCTGCTGATCAGAAACACCAGAGCTTGAGTTCGGTGTTCTTATCCGCTCGGCCACGACACCCCAGCTATAATAACGGCAATAAAATTGTTGGGACAGGGCCCACTCCACCCCCATATACCCCCGGTACAATGATGTTGTCGAGATGCGACAAACGCTTGAGCGGTCATTTGCTTTGTGAAGTTGCTTGGTTTGCTGATAGACATGACAGTGATCAACGGGGGTACAAGGGTGTCCCAACGGATGTTGTCCCTGATTATATAGCTCAGCACTAATGACATCATTGCCATTTCTTAATTACCATTGATTTATACATGGAACATGTTTTGAGGGTAACTTTGTATCAAAAAATTTCACATTTTGAAAGCATTGTTGAGCAGTCTGCAATATTGCAGAGAGGGCATTTTGGCAGAGGTCTGAAAATTCACCTGTAAGTAAAAATGCGCCCAATGGCACATTTTAAGTGTTTTTGTAAAGGCACTGTACACGTTTGGTAATTACTCAAAATATATATTAGCATAAAAACTGACTTGGTAACGAGCAACAGAGAGCTGTTGATAGTATAAATTATATAACTGACATACAGATCCTTGTCATTTGATTGGTGGAACTTACTTCACGTGACATTCACTATTACTCCCATCCGCACCGGTGATCAAAAAGACCTATTCGCCCATGGGGAATAGCATTTCCCATTCAACAGTAAGGATCATCCTTGTTCCCAATGTTTTTGAGCAGTACAGCGCCGCCGCGCCGCTGCTTAAACAAAGGAGCACCTGCGCAAAAGGTTGTGATCCGATTGCTATTAAATTAATTGTGCAGTAATTTGTGTGATTTTTCATAATGTTATACTTTTAAAATACATCAAATGACAAGGATCTATATGTCAGTTATATAAAACAAATATTGAGTGGCTTTAATTCGTGGAATGGAAGGAATATTATCGCTCGGTAAAATTTTGACTGTTCCATTTCACTCGGCTTCGCCTCGTGAAATGGAACAGTCAAAATTTTACCTTGCGATAATATTCCTCCCATTCCACTCTGAGCCACTCAATATTTGTATAACATTGTGAGAAACGACTCCCTCTGAAGTAACGTAGTTTTTGAGAAAGAGGTAATTTCTCACTAAAATAATAACAACTTCTTGCAAGAAGTTTTTATTCCTATATGAAAGCATACAAATTTTCACAGGCTTGTTATTTTATGCATATATAATGTCGGGATACACCAAGTGAGAACACTGGTCTTTGACAACTACCAAACGTGTACGATGCCTTTAATGTTGTTATGATGTGGGACATAACTCACAGGTGAACACATTTTTCGAAGCATTACATTTCTTCCTTTTTTTTAACGTCAGGCTGCTAAACAGTGCTATTCATACTATCATGACCATGACCATGACCATGTGCCATGGTTTTGCCGTCTGGCTTTTGGTTTTGCCGTGGCGCTTTTGGTTTTGCCGTGGCTCTTTTGGTTTTGCAGTGGCTCTTTTGGTTTTGCCGTGGCGTTTTTGGTTTTGCCATGGCTCTTTTGGTTTGGCCGTGGCTCTTTTGGTTTTGCCGTGGCTCTTTTGGTTTGGCCGTGGCTCTTTTGGTTTTGCCGTGGCGCTTTTGGTTTTGCCGTGGCTCTTTTGGTTTTGCCGCGGGCTCTTTTGGTTTTTCCGTGGCTCTTTTGGTTTTGCCGTGGCTCTTTTGGTTTTGCCGTGGCGCTTTTGGTTTTGCCGTGGCGCTTTTGGTTTTGCCGTGGCTCTTTTGGTTTTGCCGTGGCGCTTTTGGTTTTGCCGTGGCTCTTTTGGTTTTGCCGTGGGGCTTTTGGTTTTGCCGTGGCTCTTTTGGTTTTGCCGTGGGGCTTTTGGTTTTGCCGTGGCTCTTTTGGTTTTGCCGTGGCGCTTTTGGTTTTGCCGTCTCGCTTTTGGTGTTGCCGTGGCTCTTTTGGTTTTGCCGTGACTCTTTTGGTTTTGCCTCGGCTCTTTTGGTTTTGCCGTGGCTTTTTTGGTTTTGCCGTCTCGCTTTTGGTGTTGCCGTGGCTCTTTTGGTTTTGCCGTGACTCTTTTGGTTTTGCCTCGGCTCTTTTGGTTTTGCCGTGGCTTTTTTGGTTTTGCCGTGGCGCTTTTGGTTTTGCCGTGGAGCTTTTGGTTTTGCCGTGACAGTAATTTTGTGGGCCACCGTACAAAGGTGACTGCTCTGCGCGCACGCTTGTTAAAAAAACTTTCGAGCGCTTGAAGGGGTGCATGAATGCACTCCACTCAATAGACTGTGCGAGTCTCGTGCGTATTCGAACATTGGGACCCGTTAAAGCAATACGCGCGAGACTTGCACGGTCTATAGGAAAAAAAAGATCGTCGACCTCATTAACATTTTTATAGGCCCTCAAAATATTTTATATTAGACAAATTTGAGAGCCCACTAAAGGGGGAAAAGTGTTAAAATGTTGCCCAATTGTCACCAGGGCCCAATTTCATAGAGCTGCTTAACAGTCGATTCTGTGCTTACTTCCGAGTTTCTATTTCATAGCGCTGCTAGCCGTAAGCACAAGAAAAGGCATGCTAACCTTCCGGTGCTTACTGCACGAAAATGAATGACATAACAATGCAAAACCATTGTGAACGTGCAAGATGGCTGCCGTATTTTCTTGCTAACCTGTGAAATACGCTAAGGCTTAAGCAAATTTTTCTGCTACAGTTAGCACGAAAATTTGCTTACCGTTAAGCAGCGCTATGAAATTGGGCCCTGGGGGTTGTTGACTTTCAACTTGACATACTTTTGCTGACAAAGGCCCAGAAAAAAATTTGTCCTATTTCTATTTGCCGAGAGGTGTAGAGACATTTTTCAAGATTGATGCCCGGACGTTTGGAAAATTTCTCTGCTGTAGGGGTGGGGGGTTTTTATTTGGGGGAGAATAACTCTCCGGGTCTTGGAACTCCCTATATATTCAAGAGTCAGTGGATAATTTTCCCTTTACTGTAAAAGCTGTGAGACTTCTAAGTATTTTTTTGTATTTTTGAATATTTAGCATTTTGCACTGTATGTTTTAAGCGCTTTCGTCAAGTGCGTCTGACATTGCGCAGTATCCTCCACTGTTCTCTATCAGCTGCCAAGTGCCAGGTATGTCGGTTCTTGATGTTCAGGTCCGTGGCTTTCAGGTCTTCATTTATTCTTTTCAGCCATGACGGTTCTTTGACCGCCCCTTGGCAGCTTGTGATGACGTAAACACTCCATAAGCGCTAGCTTGGCTGGTGTTTCATGTCTCAGGAGATGGCCTGTCCATCTCAGGCGTCTTTTGGCGATTATGACGCTCAAGTATAGACCTTATTTAAGATAGCAAAAATCCCACGTCTCGCAAAGGATTGTGGGAGATATTTTGCACCTCGCAGTCGTCCATGCAGTTAGCAAGCAACGCACACGGCGTGAGGACTAGCTCGTCGTGTCACCGTCACGTATGTTTGTAAACATTGAGTTTGTTTGTAAACATTGTGGTGGACGGCATGCTGCGGCTGAAACCTCCATGCTTTGCTTTAATTTAGTCATGTTAGATGATTAAACTATGACAATAATGCCGTCGGACCACAAGTGTGTGCTTTGCGACAACGGAAGAAACAGGGACAGGTACGTAGGTCCATATTCTTTTAATTTAATAAAATATCAATAAATAAATGTCGTTATTAAATCATCAACCCCAACAACATACAACTTGTAGGCTACAATTTGAGTATTGTAATGTAGGCTAGATTTATGTGTGATTGGTGGTAGAAAGAAACTTAATAATAATACCAGATCCTCCACATTTTTTTATTAGAGATGACAAATTGATTGCTAATTAATTTACTCATATATAGTCATGACTGACTTGCAGGAACTCTACTGCCCTTACATTCAATGTATTTCACACAGGTTTGCAGGGAATTCTGTCTTGTAGTGTGCAATAGAGGCATTCTTCCCTTATACAGCTAGTGCTTACACAGCTAGTGCAGAAGTTTGGAATGATAATCACAAGTACAAAAGTTGGACGTAATCAGTTAGTAGAGCCATGAAAGTGAGCCTAGAATGCTATCACAAAAATTACCAGTTGTCAAGTTTTAAAGCATTGTGTTTAGTTTGAGTTTAGGGGAAAATAATATAACAAAAGATCTTCTGAATTGATGTGACTTTTCAATGATCTTTGAAAATGGAACAACATTACTTGTTGCAAGTATATCATACAAAAAACTGTTATTTTAAATGTGAACTGGATTAGACAACAGTACCAGTCAGATATTTAAAAACAATTACAACAATTTTCTCAAAATTGAAAATAATCTTATCATTCTTAAGGTATCTTTGTTTTTAATCACCGGTGTTCAGGCAAATACAGGAGAGGCACACGTAGACTTAAAGCTTGAAGTGTCAGAGATTTTATAAACATGCAAATTGCAATATCATTACTTTTCAGATGGATCATAATGCCACATGTACTTGAGCTTCAATTTCATTCTCCTAAAATTGAGGACTTCACAAAATGGGAGAAGAAAATTGATATCGAGAATTTCAAGGTGACAAAGTACACGAAGATCTGTAGTAACCACTTCAAGTAAGTGCATCTCATTTCTGACTTAACAAATATGACAGGTCATCAAATAAGATACATGTAATTACCTGAAAGATAAATCACAAAAAAACTAAGGGAATAAATGAGTGGTTAAACTCTGCGAAAAATATAAGAATAAAAGATACATTATGTCCTCAGTCAACACGGTTTCATTAGAATAATCTATGTGATTAATTCAAATGTAAATAAATTTATGGGGGGAGGACATAGGTACTTCATAATACATTTGTCAAATTAATCTTCAACTGCAGTAAGTATAAAGCATTGTAAAAACTAAAGCAAGTGCCCTGTTCATTTACCAGATAACTCAACCTTTTTGTTTTTTCTGTGGATATTTTTTGTAACAGTGCAAGTTCATACCCCACACGTTTTTATGATTACTGGGGAAATGTTGCTAGATCAACTGGCTAATCTCTTGATGGTATTCTAGAGTAAAAGATCTGAAATATTTTATTGCCATCACATAATACATATTTCTTTTCTTGTTTTCTTTTTTTAATTCAGATTTGCAAAGCCACTTCAAAATTCTGCTGTCCCTTCGCAATATTTGAGGGGTTACCCTAGCTGGGCAGTTTCTAGGAAATGTGTGGCCAAGGAAGCAGCAGCTGTAGAAGATGGACTCATCTCCAACATCTTGGTTCACATCAGCAAGTACTTGGACCCCGTTACTACTGCTAATCTAGGCAAGCAGTTTGGAGTACAGGGTGAACAACTGAACCAGACGCTGCTGCAATTGCCTTGGCCCACAGCAAGATATTTAGTTTCCAAACTTGCACCCATTGTTCCTGGTGGTAAATGCCTTGAAGCCCTCTTCATTTATAGATATGGTGGTCTGCTTGATCTTCCAGCAAACGAGCAACTTCAAACGAGTTCAAATATTATCACCAAACAGCCAACCATTTCTTCAAGAACAGAAGACACAGGTGATTGTACCCCCTATTCTATCAGTGACTTTCATAATTACACCAAGACTGTTTCAGGTGTACCGCCAGTACCAACTGTTCACTTTGGATGCAAAGGTCATGACAAAGACTGTACACATAAAATATACAAGAACTGTCAAAGGTATAAAAGGGCAAAAAGATGTTATGTGGCAATGCAAATTGTAAAGAACTAACAGTACAGCTCAAAAAACACATACAAAAAGTAGAAAACCTTCAAGAAAACTTGGCAACTGAGGCTTCACGAAGCAAACGATTAACAAAAGAGAACAAGTCACTTGAAAAGAAATCACAAGAAATGAAGAGAATTGTAGATGGGCCTAAAGTATCCATTGAATCTATAAAGGACTCGGATGAACTTATCCATCTCCACACTGGCTTAGCGTCATATAAGGTATTTGAGTGGGTCTTTAAGGAAATTGAACCAGCAGCAAAAACCATGGCCTACTGGCATGGCAGTGATTCAGCAACACCAAAGAAGTTTCTACAGGCAAATCAAAGTAGACCTGGACCAGCAAGACTTCTGTCTCAACCAAATGAACTCCTCCTGACTTTGATGAAGTTGAGGCACAACATGACTGAGGATTATTTGGCATTTCTGTTTAACATTTCACAACCTTCTGTTTCATCCATACTATCCACATGGATTCCATTTCTTGGTCATGAGCTTTGTGGTTTAATTTATTGGCCAGAGAAAGAAGAGGTCCCACTATGCTATCCAAGATGCTTTAAACCATGGAAAGGTGTAAGAGCTATACTTGACTGTTTTGAAGTAGCAACTCAAAAACCATCTCATGTAGAGGCAAATACTCAAGTGTTCTCAGCCTATAAAACCGTCCAACCACTAAATTTCTACTTGCATGTACTCCAGGGGGCTCAGTGTCCTTCCTGTCACCCCCAGCTGGTGGAAATATGTCTGACAAAGAGCTTGTTCTGAAAAGTGAAATTCTAGCTAAGTTCTCTCCCGGTGACAAGTGTATGGTTGATAAAGGGTTTAAGATAAAAGGTGAATTGCTAGAGCATGGTGTAGAGCTCATTATTCCACCATTTGTAAACAAAGGGCAGCCATTTACTGAGGAGAAGAATGTTCTCAACAAGGAAATCACACATGCTCGGATTCATGTAGAGCGTGTGATTGGTAGAGTACGTGAATATAGATACCTAGCAGGTCCAGTGCCTGTAAATCAGCTTGATTTGATTGCACCTGCAGCAACTGTGTGCTGTGCTCTTACGAATCTCAAACCCTCTGTTATTAAAGGTTAAGTATAGGATAGTTAAAATGACAACTTGTTTTTCTCTACAATTTAGAGAGTGCTTCTACAAGCAGATCTTTAATGTATTTAAATGTAATTTTCTTTTCCACTTCACATGTTGTCAGCTCAGTCAACACCTTGTCAGACCAGAAAATTGATGCTTTTTGTTTCATTTCATCAACTATTTGTTCATTCCTACAAATGCGCTGGATTAGCATGTTATCTTGTTTTCCCTTGGTCATTAATACAAAGTCACAGTAACTGCGTTCTGTACAAAACAACTGACATTGAACCTGAATATAATAACTATGAGAGGTTTTCAATGTAACTTGGCCCTCTTTGCTTTCCAAGCATGTATTCTCCAGTGAAGCATATTCTTTAATGCTGACATTATTATTTCTGAATGGACACTTTATCTCAATGATGCCATCCCCGCAACACTTGCATGTGACGCATCCATCAGGGGTCGCAGCAATGAAAGGATGTGTACTGGATATCCAAAGGCCTGTCTCCTGGGTAGTGAAATGTTTGT
This sequence comes from Plazaster borealis, assembly GCA_021014325.1. Classification (NCBI taxonomy): domain Eukaryota; kingdom Metazoa; phylum Echinodermata; class Asteroidea; order Forcipulatida; family Labidiasteridae; genus Plazaster; species Plazaster borealis. Next base: position 39,998,357 of record CM037472.1, read on the forward strand.
GCTTCTTTTGCATTGTTAACGAGTACTGCTTTCGGGCTGTTGGTTCTTGGTTTGTCCCATATGATGTGGCTGGTGTTGTGAAATGCTTGTAGTAAGACATGGCAGTAGCAATGATACTGTGTGTGGCTCCAGCTATGTTACCATGTGCATCAACATGCTTCATGACAGCACTCATATTGGAAGCAGTTATTCTCCCAGTTCTGTGTTCACTCCAAAGATGTGATCTGTACTGTTGTTTTGTGGACTCGACCAACCACATCCTACTTCTTTTGCTGCAGGAGAGCTCATTGACCATAACTTCTGAATTGACTAAAGGCTGTGTGTGTGTCTTCACTCTCTTGAGGGCATTTTTGACTGATGATACATAGATTGGTGATGAAGAGGTTATGTTAATTGTAGAGTGAACATTGTTGATGTCTGGTGATGATGGACATTTCCTTTTATGAGATAAATGTAACAGGCTAGCTGCCTTTCCATTGGTGATCTCTGCCAGTACATCCAAATTGTAGTCGCCTATTGTCTTTGTTCTTTTGTGAAGAGCAGACCGAAGATCAACTTCATCTCTGTGAACCTTATTTATTTCACAGGTCATCGAGGAAGATGCCTTTGGTGTTTGGATGTCCTTGAGTAAGGCTGATGTTTTAACACCATGGCTTGATGACTTACTCGGTTTGTGCCATTTCTGTAGTTTGCTGGTGCATGCCATATTACAACCATGCTGAACATGTTGAGCAACATGTGACAGCAGTGCTGCTACATGTTTACACATTCCGCTGAGCCTAGTTTTAAAAAATGGTTGAAAGTATAAAGTGTTAGTTACAAAACTTCGAGTACTGTGTCCTAAAAACTGAAGGACTTGGTTCAAAATAGTTATTTGGATAATGTATCACACTCTTGTTGCTATGGATGAACCATTCAGAACAAAGGATTCCAGTTTGCTGGAAGATAAGTAAACTTGTCCAAAGATCAATACTGATCAGTGTTGAGAACTTAATCATATATTACTTAACACACCCTGCTATGCAATGACAATCTGCTTGATGTATGACACCAGTAGCTTTGAATACAAGTGCCCATACCATGTATGGATGATCGTTAACTCGCGTTTGTGGTACCACAAGTGCACGGATATAGCAGAGTCCTGTAGATGGAGAGAGTTGGATTGATATTTTGCATTATACTTTAAATGAAATGTCAAACACTCTTAGGAAAGGGCAGACTCAATTATGTAGGATCATAAATGTGGGACCTGCTCAGAATACACCAAGTGTCCTTTTATGCGAGTTAAAGAAATGCTATTATACCTTCATGTTTTAAAATGAATTTAATCATGTTAAGAAGTGAAAATTATGGATGTACGGGTACAGGTGGCATATGTGTACTCACCTACAATGTCACTTATCGGATGGTACTCCACACCATGTACACGCCCTCTGGAAAGTGCCATACTTCTACCTTCCCGTAGTGCCTTCTGTCCACCTGTATATATGCCCACATCTTGGTTTCCTAGTGGATAATGGCATCAGGTAATTAGCTAAAGAAAACTGTTTTAGAAAAAAGGCAATGTGGTTAGGTTAGTTAGCATGAGGAGAACTGTCTAGGAAGTCTACCATATTCTTAAACTGTAAATATAATGTATAAAGTCTAAGACGCAAGTCATGTATACACTTATTATTTATTACCAATGATGCCATTTGGAACTTTTTGTATTGCATAATTTGAACCAAATGACAAGTTAAAAAAATATTGAAGGTAAATTGTTTAGCATTTACATGAAAAGTGTCATAAATTAAGCGTGATCTTACATGTCATAGGTGACCCCGTTCTTTTGTTGAAATAGGAACTTCATGAAAAGGTTATTTTGGTTCGCTTTGGTATATTAGGCATTTAAATTGATCAAACTCAATAAATCATTTATATAGAAACAAAGTTTGAATAATATGAACAGTACACGATCTTAGATCAAATACATATTTTGAAATAGTGTAATACTGGTAGCCACAATGCTCTCAATATGTACAAAACTTTGTGCACCACTAGATTTATGTGTGCTTAGTCCCAGTGCCAGTTGACATAGTTTCCAAGATCTTGACTTATGTATGATAATCTTCTGCAGTAGCTATCCAACTCTCTGAATTAAATGATGCATTGATCAACCGGGATGGGGTTGGGGATGAGGGACGCTTGCACAGGCATCATCGTCAATACCACTCATGTCAACGGTGTATTCATCATGTGTACATCATTCAGCAAAAGTAATCTGTAGTTTATAGACTGGGTGGAAATAAAAGTATTGTGGTCATTGAATATAATGTTATACTTCGGTATGTTGCCTTGGGAGTTATAAGGAATCTAGTGGAATATAAATGAACTTTATTTACCAAAAACAATTTGGTTGTTCACATTTGGTTGTTTACATTTGTCTGCCTTAGTGCATTTATAAAGAGGAAATAAAAGGTGTCACGACTTTTGGAAATCAAATGCAACTGGACATGTTATAAAATGGAATAAATGATGTTCTGTACAAGACGCCTGGTGTGGGGCTCGAACCCACGACCAAGGATTAATAATCCCATGCTCTACCAACTGAGCTAACCAGGCTGTGATTTAATCGTACAGGACAATATGGGTATATTTTCCATTAAATACATGTACATTTAGAACTTTACCTCTGAATTAGTTTTGAATGTCTATTTGTTACCATTTCAAATATTTGTAACAAAATATTTTTTGAAGGAAGGAAATTGTAAATAAATATTTTTTGTAAACAAATAATGGAAAAAAAGTGTCACAGGTTTGGATTTATTTACAGCAAGAGTTAAATTATGTGTACCCACAGTGATCAATGAAACCTTTAAACTCTCACCATAAAATGGGTCAAATAGTTACAGATGCTGTTAGAACGTGACCAATTGAACAATATTGTTTTCACACCAACCCCTGGAGTTAAATTCACAACATGCATGATATGGAATTCACAAACTAGAATTTGTCACAGATGTTATACATCAGTTGCATTTTGATAGACTTTTATCATGCTGCAGTCATCTTTAGATTCCATTCCAAACAATGAGACCCCTCTTAATAACTTGCAAGTTTAATCTGTCAGAGTCTTTGTGTGAACAAAGACTCTGACGTATGCATGACATGTCTGACAAAGTTGGCTGCAGCTTGATAAAGATCTATTGTTTTAATGTTGGCTTTGTGAAGTCATGAGACAGCTTACATAAAAGTTGCCTCTGGCAGTACTGAACCCATTATCAGTGGGCCCTGAACCACCTGACCACAGTGCCAGTCTACTTACTTGTTAAATTATATCCAGATTTTGAAGATGCAGATTTTGCAGAGAATCTTATTATTTTAGGTGCTCACAATACTTCTTCTCTGATGACTTTCAACAAAATGGTGGCATCCATCACCCACTTAAACTGCAAAATGAGACCTATCAATAGATACAAATTTAGAATCAAGTTTAAAAGATTTACAAAATGTATTATTTATGAAGAATATAAAAGCAGAGTTACTGTATTAATAGTCCCCTCAACATGGCTTTTTATTAGTCTATAATAACCAAAAATGTATTAATTGGGATAGTTGCCCCCAAAACAATATTAGTCCCATGATGACAATTTCCAAGTAAAACCAAACTGGTTTATTTTTTTGAGGATGCCCAATGCAGTAATCTTTTAATGTTCCCATGAAAGCATATTTCATTGAGTCAATAATTAACTTATTTGAAACAAACATTTTTATATTCTTTTCTCAAGTTCCTACCTGAAGAAGGGCTTCGCTCATGTGACCTCGTCCTCGCTTTTACAAATTATAAACCTACAAAAACTCATGGTCCAATGTTAAAATTAAAGACAAAATAATTTAAACATACTATTATTACAGTACCAGTAGGGCCCAACAATAAAGCTTATGAAACATCACAATTTGATGCTTTATAGTGCAGTGTACTGTGGTATCATTTTTGTGATACATGCACAAAGTATTGTGCACAAAGTCATGTTTGTACAATACGTGTACATCAAACTTAAACCCTTGATGACAACTGTTTATGCTAGTTTAGGACCCTAGACCAGTTGTCATACTTGTCATGTCATGATCTACACTGTACATAGCATAGTAATATGTAACCATGGTATAACCATGGAGGTAGAAATAGATTTCTACCTCAAAAGCTCAATGGTATAACCCAGAATTGGTCACTATAATTTTGAACAATCAGTGGTACATAGGCCCTAATAAAAAGTTGATGGTGAGAAATAAGGAAAAGTATCGTCTACCACATCAAGTTAAAACAAAATTGTATGATAATATTGAAAGCTATTCTATTATTACTACTAGGTCTATTACTACGTCCACGTCATTGCTGATTAGTGATTTTAATATTATATGGCCTACAAAAAATACAATCGAATCAAGACAATGTAACCATGGACTTAGTACTAGAATTAGTTAGAAACGATTGTATTTTTTTGTAACACAGTCCTCGACCATCATGACATTGTCAATGTTTCTCTCTGTTTTGTACAACAGAAAGAAATGTCTTACTTTTGTCGAAGTAGCTCTCAGCACAAATCTGAGTCACCGGTGGGAAGTTTTCATTGTTTTTTCCCATTCCTCGAGGGTTAATGGGTGCGGGAGCGTCACTGATCCGTGCTGCAACTTGGTCGTCCTTGTCAGTCTTCTACAAGCTTCCTCCCGGTCGACGGTTGGACAGACGGGCAAACCTAATTTTAACGCGAAAAAAAAGTCGCCTTTGCAGTTTTTCCTTAACTACACCGTGTCTTGGCACATTCACTTTAGCTAAAAATGACCTTAATTCGTCTATGCTAAAACTATTTATTTTGTCAAGCAGCTCTTTCTCGGTCACTCCTGCCACATCCATTTTTCGTGTACACGAACGTTGTTTACTTTTTTGAGCGACGAGGTGCCAAACTTTTCCCACAGTCCTTTGCGCGCACATGCGCAGTTGTTCAAAATTGCTATCTTAAATAAGGTCTATGGTAACCCGCAAAAGGGGCACCAAGTCAAAGAGCGACTGGTCCCCTCTCATGTCTAACTGTATGCAGTTTAGGGTGACCGTGTAAAAACATGATTCAATTGAAATGGAATCGCGTCAAAGTACTTGCATTTTGACACGCGCGAAAGCGTCCTAGAAGCGCCATAAAACAAGCGCTCGACAGTTTTTAACAAGCGTGCACGCAAAGTAGTCACTTTTGGGAGCCAATCAGCGTTGTTTTTCAGTCCATCCCTACCAGGGGGTTAGTGACGAAAGGTATCGATACGGCGCGCTGCCCATGGTAGCGAGTTGCGTTCTTCGTCTGCAATGACACATCGGATTGCGTTACCACGCGCAATCTGTAACGCGCAAAAACTACGCATGCGCGCAACAAAGATACTTTTCTAACAAGTAGGCCTACGTTGTTGTCATGTGTGCACGTACACAAACGGGATTTTTGAAAACGTTTTAATTTCCACAAACAACAAAACTTTTTCAACTTGTGCATACTTTTGAGCCTGGAGAGACGTATTTTCCGTTACTGCTAAAGATGACAGGTAAATCGTACACTGAACTTTCAATTCAATTCAAGTTAACATTTACAACATAATATCCAACATTTGACATTTATGATTTGTGAATTCGTTCGGTTTTAACGATTTATTCAGGCCTATGGCTATGTATACCAAATTAAAGATTGTGTTTTGTATTAATCGTGTAATTTAGTTTTTGCTTTACTACAATATTACATGTATTTGTCGTTATTTTTCATAGAAGTATAGAAATAAATTTGTATTTTAATTTGAATTGAATCACAGATTTAAAATTCCAACCCATTGTTAATTTTTCAGCCAATCAGCTAGCTACTCACGTCCCCGATCTGGTTATGGAGGCTAACCAGCTCAAATCCCTTCCTCGAAGCCAAAAGTTTGACGGTGTGCTCATGTTTGCAGACATTTCAGGTTAGTTAATACGTTCAGCTTGCCACGTTGGTTTTGTTTGTTCTCTAATACGATTCTGCCTATAAACGTTCTGATTTATATATAATGATTAACATGATTAATATAGCATATTGTACAAAATTTACTGAAAATGATAATTGTACCTAGAATCAATTAGCTTTGCGATTTTGAAATATTTGTATCAGTTTTATCTTGTTATTTATCTTCAAAACGTTTTAAGATGTTATGTTGAAACATGTCTTTGACCAGGATTCACTGCGCTGACCGAAAGATACAGCATGAGCTCTCGCAACAGCAGCAGCGGAGCAGAAAAACTCTCTGCTGCCCTCAATAGTTACATTGGAGAAATCGTCGAGAACATCATAGGATCTGAAGGAGATATTCTGAAATTTGCAGGTTGGAGTAAAAATTCTATAACCGCTGCAATACTCAGCGCATTTTGCGATCCGAACAAAAGATGACCATCATTTGGTGCAGTGTCCAGTTATTATAGTTGTGGAGGTGTTAATTTTCACTTTGACAAAACAAAATTTTACCGTAGGCCTATCTCCAAAAGTGTGCATGCGTGCGTCTTGAAGAAAACAAATTTAAATTGAAAACTGTAATTAAGAGAACAAAATTGTACTTCATTTAGTGACTAACTGTCACAGCCAAAAGGTTGTTATTAAAAGAGAGCAAACACCGGATCACAATAGTTCGGGCAAACCGTCAAAAAGACAACACATCAACTAAATACCAACACACACACACACTTGGTACACACACACATGCAAAAATGAGCACAAAGCCCCTGGGCACAGAACATGGGCACAAAAAGCCCTGGGCTGTATGTAGTCCCAGCTATCAATCAATCAATCTTGCACCATATCCCGCAGGACGTTGGCTCCACGAACTTTCACTCCCCACTCTTGCCTATCTTGCGCTCTTCGGTGTTCCAGGTAGAAGGTGCTGTTAGCAATGATGTCATTTTCCCATCTCTTCCGAGGCCTACCCCGTCTATTTTTTCCAGTTACTGTTTCAAGTAGGATGCATTTTGGGAGTCTGTTGTTTTTCATTCTCACTATGTGGCCAAACCAGGAAAGTTGGATCTTGTAGATGCGTAAAGTGATCAACTCGGGTGGGTTACCACCAGCTGATACTCTCCTGCAATTTCCTGCTCCATTCCTTTATAACTTAACCCATTTTAGTAGAGGCTGTGGAACATAATAATCAGACACCAGACATTTAAGTCATAATAGCCTATGGTTTAAAAGGATCAAAATTCTTCTCTCGGGCTTTGCGAATCGTTTCAGTTGTACAAAAGTGAATGGTGTAACTGTTTGAAGGCAATTCCAAATCCATATGTTTGAAGAAAAAAACATCCCCGCCGGGAGTCGATCCCAGAACCTTTGAATTAGAAGTCCAACACGCCACAGGGACTGCGTATAGTTTCTTCGAGGGTTATATTAGTGCATTAATGTTTCTGTAGTAGAGGGTGCCATAATGATTAGGTCTTCCGTTCATCCAATGTTTTTAATGTCTATTCAGGTGATGCATTTCTTGCACTTTGGAAGTTGCAGCGGGATAGCCTGGACTACACACTAATGAGGGTTATCAAATGTGGTCTCCGTATTCAGGAAAGATGTGACAACAGAGAAACTGAAGTGGGTGTCAAGCTACGCGTTAAATTAGGTCAGTTACCAACTAAGATGGCGGCGGACACAAATTTGTATTAGAAACAATTTAATGCTCTTTAGTTTTATATTTAACGACCCCATTATTTTCATTCCTTACATACTTACCTCCCACACGTGTTTCTTTCTTTCTTTTCTGGAATGGAGGAACGCTAAGCTTCATTGGCTACGCGTGGATAAGAAAAGGCTTGACCACCTTTTGTGTGGTTCTCATTGCCCAACTTTGGCGCTCGACATGGGGTTATGGTGTACCCCCCCCCCCCCCCAATAGTGTTTTAATTGTGTGTTTGGAATCTCCGGAATTCTTTCGAGGAATTTAGGGGGTACTTCTGTATACAAGAGGCAAATAGTGTGTATGTGTATTAGTAACTAGTAAGGGAACATTGGGGATACCATCTGCCCCACAGCATACACAAAGTGTGACCCTCAATGGTGCAGCGTTTGGCCCGCTCTCCTCCGTCTTCAACGATTGATCATAGCTGAGAGAGACGCTGGTGCTGGACAGGACCCTGGACTGTCATGGCTCCCGAGGAGCTTATTATCACGGGTCAACGTCTCCCCTTACCTACCTGTGAATATGGGCTGATCTGATGCGGGCTATTGTTGGAGATGATGGGCCTAACGTCTTGCACTTTAAATCTTGTTAGGGAACTGACTGGGCGGGAGTATCACTGTAAATATTATACTCAGCCGAATATAATTTGCTTTCTGTTATCTTTGCCGGCTTATCATTTAATTTTGCCTCTGTTTGCCTAAATGCTGCTTTATTAACTGCTCTGATGTTGCTTTAATTCACTGTTCTACTTATGTAATGTACTAAATATCAGTCTAAATGTATTTCGTTCTTTGCTTTTGTGCCTTCACTTACGAAGTCTTTGTTTCTGTCCCATTTCATATAACTTCCGCTTTTCAGAAGGTAGCAATGATTATATAAAATAATAAGATACTGTGGCATCACGTGAAAATTATAAATTTTACATAAATCATGTCAAAGCACGGTAATGATGTTCATCAAATTCAGTGGTCTGATCATACCAGGATATGCCTTGTAAACACGTTTTGATTGATGTTAATGCTTGTTAGGTGTTTCCATTGGACCTGTTCGTGTGACCACAGTGGGCAATGAAGAGTCTCGTCACTACGTTCTCAGTGGACAGGCTGTCGATGATGCCAACAAAGCCGAGAAGTTCGCCACTTCTGGATCCCTCGTCCTGTCCCCCAAGACCTGGGCTTACACCCCGGAACATCAGCTCTTCGAGTACCGCATGATGGAGGATCGAAGACATGTATCAGTACGTTTGTTATAGTCATACAAAAATGTGCAATCACAGATTGTTTTAAAAATTGTAAGATAACGGATGCCAAGAAATTGTTCAACTCACGGATGTTCTTGTGTTTGATGTCCTCTTGGTCATTGTTGAGGATCAATAAACCACTTTTGGGCTCGGATCTGTAAACCTTGTTCTTAATTTTGATCTCGCACAAGCTTGAGTCTTGACTACAGTAGTCATATCGCCACTGTTACTTTCAAAGATTCGTTTCTGAAAGTGTACATAGTTTTGAAGTGTTCGGTATTTTTCTGTGAAGGTGCTTTCAATTATCGCCCAACCCATTGAGAACGTAGGTGGTAACGTTGACCCAAGCTACGGTAACCAGTACAGTAGAGACCAAAAGGACAGTGGTGGGAACCTCACGGGTAAGATCTAGGTTCAATATGGGAACTTAACCAAACATGATAATTCCTTGGTATCTTGTTCATCTGACATCTACCGAAATATATATCCCTTGAGTAATGTTAGAATAGATGTGGTGAGTCCACATTTCAGATTTTCGTTTTATTTTTATTGAGGGGGGGGGGTGCTGTCGGGAGCATGTTACTCTGATTTTCAAAATGAACAAATGTAAAGTTAACAACACTAACACTGCACCGGCCCGTTCTTCACTCTGATGACGACTAAAAAGCACACACATCAACACTGAACAAACTGGCTCTTCTAAAAACAAGCACTCACTATCAAAAAATCAAAAGTGGCATCTAAAATACAATCAATTAGAAACAAGTGACTTTCTTTTAATTTAGTTGGACCAAGTGTGACGGTCATTCGACTCTCATGTTCAGCTCCGTCATCTACCGATGAGCATCATGCTGACGCAATGGGAAGAGGTAAAGTGATTTTCGTATTACATCTCTTTCCCCATTTGCATTTTTTTTTGAAATTTTCCTCTGCATACGATTTGGAACATACACCAATATACTATGAGTTATCAGACGATTAAGGTTCTATACGTTTTACTACACAGAACGTGGTTGGGCTTTTCGGTCCAGTACCGATGACGAGAAAGCAAGACTACGATTATACATCATTAAGCCGGTGCTGCAAAAGGTAGATAAAGCTGCATGGTTCCAAAGCTTTAAAGAAGAAAAATCACATCAAAAGCCTCGGATTTTCAGCAACCATCCAACCCTGGTTGAACGGACGGCCACTGTTGTATCAGCTACAGTATCGACTTTAATCCCTTAATTATTTTTTTAAATGTCGACTTAAAATCTGTAGTTTTTCCAAAATAAAATGTGGTTACAGTTTTGTTGTTAGTACCATTATACAATGATAGATGAGTGGTCATCTGTAATTCGAATTGATGATATTTATTTGGTTCTGGTCATCTTCTCTTCTAGATTGACGACGGTCTTCCTTTAGAGTACCTTTCCGAGATGAGACAGGTGAGTATAGTCTTCATCAACCTCGTAGTGTCGTCTTCAGACCACGAGAGTGAGAAGCGCAATCTACACACTGCTTTCAACGTAGTGTACGACGACATGAAGGAATATCAAGGTAACTGTGTACCATAGACCACCATCGTTGAAGTCAAAAAGGATCTTTACAATAAACCAAAAGTCTGAAAACTGTTAGAAATAGAACTGAGACTTGTGTATATCGTTTTAGGTTCAAGATCATACAGGGATAAACAACAACTACACTTGGATGATTTTTTTAACGTAATTTCTTGCCCGTGTATTTTCCGTTGACCTTCGTCTTATGTAAAATGACTTTGTTTAAAGGCATCGTACACGTTTGGTAATTGTCAAAGACCAGTGTTCTCATTTGGTGTATCCCAACATATGCATAAAATAACAAGCCTGTGAAAATTTGGGCTCAATTGGTCATCGAAGTTGCAAGAAAATTATGAAAGAAAAAACACCCTTGTTGTACAAATTTGTGTGCTTTCAGATAGGAATAAAAACTGCTTGCAAGAAATTGTTATTATTTTAGTGAGAAATTACCTCTTTCTCAAAAACTACGTTACTTCAAAGGGAGTCGTTTCTCACAATGTTTTATATTATCAACAGCTCTCTGTTGCTTGTTACCAAGTCAGTTTTTATGCTAATATATATTTTGAGTAATTACCAAACGTGTACGATGACTTTAAGCATTTAGTTGATTTTTTCCCCAAAACTCAATTAATAAAACAAGCATTTTCTTTCTTTGTTTGATCAGGTTGTCTAAACAAGGTGTTTATGTTTGACAAGGTATGTAAACAACTGGGCAAGCAAAATAAACATGTAAACTTTAAAACAATATGGCATCTTCTTCAAATCTCCTGATCAAAACCCCAAAACGCCAATCAATTTTCACAAACTTGACAAGATCACGAATATTATATTTTTTATTTTATTTTAAATAGGGATGCACTTTTCTTGCCATATTTGGTCTTCCTGGTTATAAACACGAGGACGACTGCGCACGCGCACTTCAGTGCTCCTATCGATTACTGGAACACCTAAAAGTTACCCCAAATGTCACGTGAGTATATAGAAATGCAAATAAGGTAAACCTAATTAACTAATCACCGGACCGGGTGATCACAACCAATTTCCAAAACTGATCAGAGAAAACTTTGTACTTGTCTGTTGAACTTGTCTGTGTACATACTATTCTGTTTGATATTTCATTGACACAAAAACCCATTCGGCCACAATGCACAGCTTATCTATCTACATGACACCTGCAAAACTGATAAAGACGAAGTATGGCAAAAACAAACGCTACATTGCATGTTGTGTATGTTAGTTACCTTCCTTACAGCCCTATGCTATATATAACCCCGATGACATACTACACCTTTTTTATAAGATTGTACGTTACTGGGTGAATACCTGTACTCCTACAGGCAAGCTTCTATTGGTGTGACCACTGGATCTACTTTTTGTGGAGTTATTGGACATGTACATCGACATGAATACACTGGTAGGTATATAGTTGATGAGCTACCGGTATATGCGTTAAACACGATCTATCCCATACAATTACTAATATTTGAGCAAAAAAGGCTGTAAATGGGGGCGTGGTTAATTCCCCTCCCATGCGATTAGCGCGCTTCACTAAAGTGTTGTGTATTTTTCCATTGTGCGATTTACTGTACCACAAACACTGTCACTGGTATAGACTCTGACGAAGTTTTGTTGCAGTTTTGAAGTTAACCTTTTAAGCTTAATACTTTCATCGCGGCTTATGGTTTTTGTGGAATTTGTTGTTTGTTCACCTTTTCGTTCCTTTTTTTTGCTTTTTTAACTCAATCATTTGTATTGACTTTGATCAGTGATTGGGAGGAAGGTAAACATGGCTGCCAGACTCATGATGCATTACCCTGGCAGAGTGTCTAGCGATCCGGAGACGTTTCATCATTCCAAGCTGCCAAGACACTTCTTCCGTGAACTTCCTCATACAGAAATGAAAGGTGTTCGAAATGCTGGGGTCATCCAGGAATTTGTGCAAGGAGAAGAGTAAGAGTTGCAACAAAAATGGGTCTTTTTGTTAATGCACATACGGCAAGGAGAATGGTTATACACTTTTTTCATAACCACAAATTTTTTATATTTTTGACGCAGATCAGAGGTAGTGACAGGAAATACAGTACCGGAATTTGATTATCCACTTCTTGGTAAGAAGAATTTATCTTTCCAACTCCTACTCCTTCCCTTTTTTTATTAAAGGGTAGGCCTACTTACTTCGTCTTTGAAACACAATCATTAGAAAGCCCTGGGACTGACTGTAAATGAAAACCAACCAACAACAAGACAATCAAAAGAATGTCTTTGACGAAATTCCGTTGTAACTGAATCATTTTTTAATTATACACTATCGTGTCTATAGGGCGTGGTAAGGAGATGGATGTATTCTTAAATGAGTTACGCTTGATTCGAGAACATCGGGAACGAGGTGAACATCGCCGTGTTATAGTGTTTGATGGTCAAGCAGGAATCGGCAAAACGAGAATGCTAGATGCTGTCATCAAGGAGGCTGCCAATGACGACAATCTGTACGTTTTACAATACTCTATCCTTTGAACCCGCTACAAATAACTTAGCCAAATTCACTTATTCATACTATCATTGAAATAATACATACACTTATTTCGCCACTAACAACTTAACAGAATAATACAATTTTCGAAAAAGTGTTTTTCTAAATCTGGCAATAGGCTTTTCAGAAACAAATATTAAAGTTCAAATAAATGCCTTTCATCACTGAGCCTGCTTTTTATGGGTTTTTAAAATTAATTTATTTATGTTATCATTCTAGGGTGATATCGAGTGCCCTGACGATGACTGACGCCAATGTCCCTTACTATACTGTTAAGCGTCTAGTAACAGTGCTGCTAGAAATGGAAGATTGCTCAAGTCACGTGGAACGGGAGCATGCGCTGTTGGAGCACATTCAGAACGAGGCTCTCCGGGAAGATCTCTGCCTTCTGAATGACTTGTTTGTTCTTAAAGTACGATTGTTAAAAATTCTTGCATACCTGACCGAGCAAAGGTTTTCCCACCGGTATCAGAGTAAAGTCATATCATTATTGAATAGCTTCATTGAAAAAGACAAATTGTTCCGATTAGAATTGTTTCCAATTTTCAATAACTCCACCCGTGAACTTGTTGCCACTTTTAGCTGCATTGTTGTACTTTATTTGTTGTTTACCCTAGTTACCAACGAACCCAAGATTTCTGAACATGACGAGCGAGCAGCGTATACGTGAGCTTCATTGTCTAATTGCCAAGATCGTTCACCAGGTCAGCCATTAAGGAAAAAGATCACATTACGGTCGCAGTTCCCATTACTAGAGACACAAATATTGATAATATATCAAATCATTTATCCCTCGAATGTCCTTCATTTATTTTGAAGTGCATCTATTGTTAAGTTGTAGCTTGTAGGCCTACTATGTTTTCGATTGGAGACTGTTGGATTTGAAAAAATTGAAGTCCAAGGGCTTGGTAAAAAGACATTTCCCCTAAAAACCAAAATTGTTATGCACTCTAGTTGTTTATAGGCTTTTGCAAATCGGTTGATGTTTATCTTTCTAATTTATCCTAGTTCACTCTCCACCAATGTGTAATTTTTGCCGTGGATGACGCCCATTTTATCGATCAAGACTCCTGGGACTTCCTGATTGACTTCGCAGAGGACTCCTCAGCCATATGCGTATTGACTATGAGGCCTTTTAAACCCGACAAGCCCCCATGCATAGCGGCCCATCGTGTACTGTCCCACCCAAACACTTTGCATATTAAGCTCGGCAGTCTGCGCTCTAGTGAGATGGCATCATTGGCGTGCCAGCTTCTTGACGTCGTCAGAGTTCCGGAAGATCTTGTTGGGTAAGTCATCTCCACATTTCGCTAAAAACGTGTGGAAAATAAAGTAACTTCCAAAACATTATGTATATTTCATTCTACCTGGGTAAAAGTCCATTCCTGGATAGTATTGGGAGTTTCCATTAGTAAACAGAAGGGTTCTTCTTTCCAAAATATTAAACGATACACTGTTAAAAATGTCCGTAAATTTACGGACTCCGTAAAGTGAAATATTCCGTATTTTCGCCGTAATTTTACGGACTTTCCGTAAATGTAAATATTAATTATGCTAATAAGCGTAATTACAATCAACCAAATTTGCCCAAACACCTACACATAATATAGTACATGTAAGTACATACTGTTATTTCACCCACATGTTAACGCATGTTAAGGGTTTTTTATTTTACGGAATTAAAAAACTTTTCCGGTAATAGAGCTGCCAGAACAAAAATATAGTTCCGTATTCCTGCAGCTCTGTTACCGGAAAAGTTTTTTAATTCCGTAAAATAAAAACCCTTAACATGAGTTTGTACATGTGTACACGGTTGTGGGTGAAATAACAGTATGTACTTACATGTACTATATTATGTGTAGGTGTTTGGGCAAATTTGGTTGATTGTAATTACGCTTATTAGCATAATTAATATTTACACTTACGGAAAGTCCGTAAAATTACGGCGAAAATACGGAATATTTCACTTTACGGAGTCCGTAAATTTACGGACATTTTTAACAGTGTAGGGCCTACTCTGAATTCCCGTATCACACAGCATACTCCAGAAGAAGAGCCACGGCATTGCTTCTTGGTGTGAGCAGCTCGTTCAGGAGCTCATGGCAGTTAATCAGCTCATGATTGTTCCTGAGGGTAGTAAGCAAGCAGCCGTTGCTGAAGACGAGGCTAGTCACATCACACCGAGTGTCACTGTGCTACAGAAGAGAAAAGAAAGCGGTGTCAGCGGTGGCACTACTGGAGCTAGTCGTAGTCGACGCTCTAGCGTAGATAGCGGGGTGGGTATACAGTTTGATAACTGTGTGTTGTAGGCAATAGAATATCGAAACAATAGTATCATTCATTGGCAAGCTGCGAAGCAGAGCCTATGTAGGCGTACTGCCAATTTCCGTCCATCTGAGCTTACAAGAGCAACATCGTGGGACTATGTATTAGGTAGGAACTGTACTTGTGGGTTTTTTGGAGATGTGGGTTTCACCCCACAATGTTTAAAACAGAAAAGATTAAAGAAAAGGGATCATAGTCACAACCTGTAGAAACCCCACTATGTCGCTCTCGTAAAGATGTCCGTACGCCCTCCGTCCGCATTCAGTGTGAAGAATGTTAAAGTTTCAGTATGAAGCTTCAACCTTTAAGTGTTGAGTTGTTTTATGAAATATAAAATCCAAAGTGATATCAGTATACAGTGACAGTCATGTTTTGTGGTTCTCAACCATGTTTTCAAGGAAATGTTAAGTTTTTGGGAATACAAAAATGCTAGGCTAAACAATTTTAAAGAGCCAAAGTCAGTGTAAATGTTGAAGTTTTAAAACCGACTAATAACTTTGACTACAACCAGCCATTATTACAACAGACATGCACATATTGCACAGTCACACGAATAATAAAACTCAAGATTGTTTCAACGGTTCCAGATGAGTGAGTTAAAACTATGAGAAACATTGAATGTCCATAACACTTTATTGCATTGATGTATCGATTTGAAACTTGTATCAAATTTTGCCAATGACAGGCACATTTAAAAAGAATAAAACTCATAAGTATGACAATGGTTCCAGTTGAATGGGCTAAAATAATAGAAACCTTGAATGTCCGTAATTCCTTATTGCATCAATGTATCGACTTTAAACCTATATCAAATTTGGCCACTGACATGCAGATTCATACAAAAGAATAAAACTCATAAGTATGACACTTGTTCCAGTTGAACGAACTAAAACAAAATGAAAACCTTGAGTGGCTATAGCTCTTATTTGCAATGATGTATCGACTTCATATAAAAGAATAAAACTCTAAAATTATATTTCACCATTTCCAGTTGAATGAGCTAAAACAACAAAAGCATAAACAAGTTTTATAATATCGATGGTTCCAAAAGTGCAAATCTTATAAATCTTGTAATTATCTTATTTTATGTTTTTGTTTGTGTAATATATCGGGCAGAACAACCCCTCTATACCCCCTTAACCAACGAGTCCTCATACGCCCATGCCTATTTGGTTCTCTTCCCTGTCGGCCCTCACCCATTCTAAGCCCCTCTGTCACTCCCATATCAAACCAAATAGACAGTGGGTCAAGTGCATACTCTGATAATGTCCCAACCCTAACATCACTTGATCGAATGATTGTGTTTACTATTAGTCATTGTTTTTCTATCGGGCGATCGGCAGCTCACCATGGCAGCTTCACTGTTCTATAGTTATAGCATTGTATTACTATTTAGAGAGAGAGAGAGAGATAGGGATAAAGATAGCGTGATAAAGGTTTTTATTTCGTTGTTTTTGACAGTCTCCGATGTTTCAGCTACCTCAGGTGACTACCCACATGCTAGACCGGTTACGGGAGATGCAGGAGGAAGGTTTGCAAGAAGATGTAGATGAAGATGAAGAGCCTAACATGGTGTGCGTGGTGGCATCTGGAGTCAAACTAGCAGATATACAGATCCCGGATTCCATGACAGGTGGCAATAATAGCATGTTCGTTAACAGGTTTTGTTTGTTGGGGTGTTTGTTTGTTTGTTGGGGTGTTGGGGTGTTGGGGTGTTTGTTTGTTTGTTTGTTTGTTGGGGTGTTGGGGTGTGTGTTTGTTTGTTTGTTTGTTTGTTTGTTTTTGTTCTTGCTCTTCTTCTTTTTTAAATAAAAGATGAACGACGTAATCGCCAGGATTGCATACCGGTAGAGCCGATAACGTTGCAATGTCAGGCAGTTACCAGACAGAGTACAAAGTCATCATCCAGCCGGAAGCACAGATCTACCAATAATATACCCCATAAAGAATTGGCCATTGCTCAGAGAGACGATCTCAACATTGGCAGAGTAATACTCTACATGGAGCGTGGAAAAAGACCAACACACACTGAGAAGCTAAGGGAGTCACCAGACTGCTTACCGTATTTCCGACAATGGGAGAAACTTTGCATAAAAGATAACATCCTTTACCGGATGAGGAAATCCCAAGATGGAATGCCTTTATTACAACTAATGCTCCCAGCACAATACAGAGACATCGCACTAACAGCACTGAACAACGACATGGGTCACATGGGCCTGGATAGAACCCTTGACATGGTTCGCGCTAGATTCTTCTGGCCAAAGATGGCGGATGATGTGAAGCGATGGTGTGACAAATGTAAACGATGCTGTCTGCGCAAAACTTCAGAAACCAACACAAGAGTTCCCTTGGTATCTATCATCACCAGTGAACCGATGGAGCTACTATGCATCGACTACCTAAAGCTTGAACGATCAAAAGGTGGTTATGAGAATATCCTCGTAGTGACAGACCACCACTAAGTACGCTCAAGCCTACCCTACGCGTGACCAAAAAGCGGAAGCCGTCGCCAAAGTCCTATGGGCAGATGTCATCCAGCATTATGGCTTTCCACAACGAATTCATGCCGATCAGGGGCGAAACTTTAAAAGCAAACTAATAGCAGAGATTTGTAAGGTTGCAGGGATCAAGAAAAGTAGAACAAGACCCTATCACCCACAGGGTAACCGGCAAACGGAGCGATTTAATCAAACACTTCTTTCTATGTTAGGGACCCTGGAAGAACAACAGAAAAAGAACTGGAAAGAA
The DNA here is from genome assembly GCA_021014325.1 of Plazaster borealis. Lineage (NCBI taxonomy): Eukaryota > Metazoa > Echinodermata > Asteroidea > Forcipulatida > Labidiasteridae > Plazaster > Plazaster borealis. The sequence continues at coordinate 40,016,439 of CM037472.1, forward strand.
CACGTCAGTTCCATGACTCACGCCTACAATTCCACAAAGCACGAGACAACAGGATACGCGCCATTTTACTAAATGTTTGGAAGACACGCCAACTTACCAACTGATCTAATGTTTGGCCTTGGAACAAGCGACCTAAGCCAACCCACCTACGAAGAGTTTGCAATAGACCTGAGAGATCGCCTACAATATGCGTACAAGACCGCCAGTGATGCTGCTAGACTTGCTAAAAGCAAGCAGAAACGCCTATATGACAGGGGAACCAGAGAAGCACCCCTTCAACTAGGAGATAGAGTACTCGTACAAAATAAACACATTATTGGGACACAGAAGTTAAGAGACAGATGGGAGCCTTATCCCTACGTGGTGATTTCCAAGCAACCCGATCTCCCAGTTTACACCGTCCGTTTGACACATAATGCAAAAGAGAGGGTCCTACATCGAAACCTTCTCACCCCCCGCATGTATGTTTCTTCCTACTGATGAGAACGGCAGCATCCCGCAAGAAAAACAATCAACAGATGGAGAGACAATGGAAGACAAGGTTATCGGTGCAAGTCCACCAACCCCAGACGATGTAATACAAAGAGATGAAAACACAACCTCAGAAGATTCGGAAGAAGAAACAGATATCGCCTTTGTTCCCGTGGCAATACAATTACCGAGGGAACAAACTACGTCACACGGATTATCTTCTTCACCAACTTCATCAACCCCAGTCCACGTTTCTTGTGACGCATCAACATCACTTGGGAATACTGAAAACACAAACTCACAAGAAGAATCTCATTGGTCTGCAAATCTCTCAGATGACGTCAGGATATCCCCACCGGAGCAACCACCAAAGAGCCCCATAGCAGATGTCATAGAAACTCAAAACACTGGCCGACCAAAGAGAATACGGAAACCTGTTGTGAGATTTACATACGACTTACTTGGCCAAACCAAACTTCATCGAGCGATCCCAACAAAAGAAGATACCTACAGAAATAGACTTGAGGCATGAAGAAAAATATTCAACAACTGGAAGTCTCCTGAGATGTCAGCGACTAGGAAAAAGGTCTATCTTCAATTAGCCGGAGAGAAACTTTCATTTAAGGGGAACATTTAGTATTTGTTAACTTAACAGAAGGTCTTTCAAATGAGGAATCTGCAAAATAGATGTCCTTAGTTGCGAGATACTTTCACTTATGATTATGTAATATTTATAATGTTTTTGACATGTAAAAGGTGTTTTGGTTTGCTAATTAATGGTTCAAAAATTAGCCGTTGTTTTGAGTTACACAGCCATTACATAATTTCAGTAGGCCTATACAAAGTGAGGCCAGCGCCCATTCAAAATTTGAGCGTGTTTAAAGGTGTTTTCTTGTAAATAATTGTTGATTTAAGATGTGTAGCGTAAAAAACGCACAGTTTGTACTAGTACTAAATTAAAATGTCGAGGATGACATTTTTTTTCTACACGGGGGGATAATGTGACAGGTATAAAGTAATACCCCCCACAAAAACTATTTTCTCATGCATTCAATTTCCTTTTTAATGAATATTCATATCCTCGGGCGCCACCAACGGCGACCCCTCCGTCATTATTCTCTGCGTCGAAGACGAACCAACATCATTGTAAATTCTCTTTTTTTTTTTTTTTTTTTTTTTTTTACATACTTTGTATTTATTATCTTTTTAGAGCACCTGCCGAATAGAAGATATTGTAACATTTTATGCCGTATGTTTTGCTAATGATTTTGCGGTGTTTTTTTTGTAACAATTCAATTCAATTCAATTCAATTCAATATAACATTTATTTCCATACTCACATACTCACATCAAAATACAGTAACCGAATATTAAATAAGCACATTAAGGGCATAAATAAACGAAGTTTGTAAATGAACAAAGAAAAAACTAATGTAGCCTTAGCTTCAGGTCCAAAATTGAATTGAATTGAATTGTCTTCTTTACAGGTAAAACAACATTCCATTATTTTATTTTACTTTGCTATCACATTTTATAATAATATTAACTAGTACTCAATAAGTTTGTCTCTTTACGTACCTAAACTTAACTTGGCAGAGTTTGGTCAAATTGTGTTATTTCCGATGTTTTACTAGAAGTACCGTAACACATCGTTGTGCTACTTGATTTTTGTAGAAGTGGAACGAAGGTTTATGCTTTGTAAATACTTATTGCCTTTGAGTTACCATTTCACAGTTTAAATATCTAAGTCAATTGAGGTGCAAGGAAACCCTCGATTAGTTATTTTGAAAGTCTCTTATTTTCTAGACAATTAATTCGTTTGAAGGGTTCGGTCGCAAGATGGCGACCGACCAGGAGTTTTGGCGGGAAACACAGTCTTTGTTTCAGAGTTAAATAGTTATTATTTCCTTTGGAGCACAGTGTTGATGTTCCTTTTCATTAGTACAATTTATAAGTGAACACAAGGGATTTTAAGTCAATCAATCGTTCATGGTATATTCCTTTAACAGATTGGCTCATTCCGTAATAGTGTAGTTATTTAATTTGTAAATAGTACTTTAATTTATTTTATTATCAATTAGTCATTATTCTCTGCGTCGAAGACGAACCAACATCATTGTAAATTCTCTTCGTCTTTTTTACAGAATTGTAACGAACTCAAACTGTACGCTCTGTGTATGGCAGCTGGCCTGAACTTGGTGAACTGAACAGTGATTGGCCGCATTCGCGCGCATTTGTAGATGTATAACATTGTGTAACAAAATGTATAATGATAAGAGATTATCCAGGTGCGCTGGCAGAATGCGTTGTTTTGGCGCCCTTTTATAGCAATGTGTTGTGCATGATTTAGTTGTGTTAGACAGACCAAATGCTGAGTTCAGTGAGTGAGCATGGAATAAGTTGTTGCTCTTGGAGAATGAATAAATCAGTGTGTTTCATATTGAACGGAATTTGAGTTAGTTTGTTTTCTGTCTGCGTTTGGCTGCAGAGCAAACAAGGACCCGTTGGCAGTACGTTACAATGGTGGCAGCGGTGGGATATTTGACTCAATTCAATGTTGAACACGACTGAAATATGACGACGAAGTACACATCATCGGCTGATATCGTGGACGACATCTTCGGATTGATGAAGCCTCCTTGGCGCGGCAGATTTACCTGAGTATGGACAGAATCCTTGGAACACGAAACCAGTCGTTGATGCGTACCACAGAAGATGCTTCGAGAAAACGATTGCCAACTTAGAAGCGACGTGGAGTAGTGGTGACTTAGCCATCAGTGAGGATAGGCCGTTGCGAGCGGTGAATGCCCTACTGTTGATGTGGTCGATATTGCCCTGCATGGCGTTTGCCAGTGGGATTGCGGTTCGTGGTTGCGATGGATTTTCCAGCCCTGATCCAGCTGCTTTGTCCCTCAACTCCACGTCAACACTTCCACCGGTGTGGAAGGCTTCATCAACGCACACTGTTCCGGCGTTGTGGACGGCTCCGCCAGTGCAACTTGCCTCGCTGGAGCACACTGATCTCATCATCGACCAACAAACTGACAGGACACAGACTACGACGTTGAACAATCAACTGCAGGACTGTCATGTTCAGATGACGGCAGCTCAGCGCCGGAACGAGGAAAGGCACCGACGGACCCCGGATGCATGATGCATCACAGAAGAAAGGATACGGACTGATGCAGGACGCATCGCAGAAGACAAGGCCGAGAGTACAGGAAGTACTACCGAAGACAGGATACCTGTTGGAGCATCAACGGCTAGCACCACTGAAGAAGGCCGTTGAAGACAGAGTATCGCAGGTGGCAGGGAGCACCACAGAAGGGGGATCCGTGGTGCTGGGATGCACCACAGACAGAGATTATACCGGTGCTGGAGGCACCACAGACAGAACAGATCATCCGCCGGCACACGACAGACGGGAACGACAGAGGATCCGCCGGCACCACAGACAGAGGACCCGCCGGCACCAACGACAGAGAAACCGCCGACATCAACGACAGAGGACCCGCCGGCACAACAGACAAGGGATCCGCCGGCACCAGTGACAGAGAAACCGCCGACATCAACGACAGAGGACCCGCCGGCACAACAGACAAGGGATCCGCCGGCACCAGTGACAGAGGACCCGCCGGCACCAATGACAGAGGACCCGCCGGCACAACAGGCAGGGGATCCGCCGGCACCACGTGCACAGACACGGGATCCGCCGGCAAGGACAGAGGACCCGCCGGCACCACACCAGGGATCCGCCAGGGGAAGCACCGAACAGAAAGTGTCAAGTGTCCGACGGCATGGCCTAATTCCGCAGCTGAAGGCGCCGAAGCTAGAACAGTGTACGACGAACAATGACTGGAGAGAAGTCCTCTCTTGGATGGACATTGTTTTGTTTGAGGGACATCTTCGAGGAACACAGAACTGTTGTGGAACATTTTTTCGTTTTGTATATAGTCGGGTAGTCGTCATTGGTCTGTTGCATCGATTTCTGTGTGACCAGTTTGGGGACCGGAATCAACATTGATCAACATCCTTTGAGGACACCCATCATTGGTTTTTAGACAAAACTATTGCTTGATGCTTTTGTTTAAAGTAGACAACGAACAAAACCTGAAAAGAATGTGTTGTTGTGTGTAAGCCCCGTCGATTGTGGATCCTTGCTTGATTCTGTGTCCCCAAGTTGTGGACTATAGAATCGTCATCGATCACCATTCCCCGAGGAAACCCCATAAAACTGTTTGCTTTTTGAATGTCCTGTACGTATCGAAGCTGTTGCAGCTATTCCGGAGAATAGGCTGATTCTAAGGAGGGGGCAATGTAACGAACTCAAACTGTACGCTCTGTGTATTGGACGAAAGCCCCGCCGGTGCGTTGGAGTGGCCCCGCCGGATCTTGGAAGGACAACGCTCCCAAGGCAGCTGGCCTGAACTTGGTGTGAACTGAACAGTGATTGGCCGCATTCGCGCGCATTTGTAGATGTATAACATTGTGTAACAAAATGTATAATGATAAGAGATTATCCAGGTGCGCTGGCAGAATGCGTTGTTTTGGCGCCCTTTTATAGCAATGTGTTGTGCATGATTTAGTTGTGTTAGACAGACCAAATGCTGAGTTCAGTGAGTGAGCATGGAATAAGTTGTTGCTCTTGGAGAATGAATAAATCAGTGTGTTTCATATTGAACGGAATTTGAGTTAGTTTGTTTTCTGTCTGCGTTTGGCTGCAGAGCAAACAAGGACCCGTTGGCAGTACGTTACAGAATACAGAATAAACGTATAATCAGCAGTCAGTCAGCGTCCTCGTATCCCTCATTTTGGCCTCAAAGTCTGAGTGTCACAGTTTGTTTGTTTGTTTGTTTGTTTTTGCTCTTGCTCTTCTTCTTCTTTTTGAAATAAACGATGAACGACGTAATCGCCAGGATTGCAGACCGGTAGTACGGTACATTACCCCAACCATGACCCTGAATTTTTTTCACAACCCTGCGTGGATACTTCAACAGGGTAAATCATTATTTTTGTACAAGATTGTTTTAACCAGACTTTTGTTGTTAATTTCATGTACTGAATGTGATTGGTTCGTCATCAGGCATGATGCTGGCCCGTATCGATCACATGAAACCATCCGAGCAAATGTTGGTCAAGTGTGCCGCCGTTCTGGGACTGACATTCACCCGCCATATGCTGGAGATCATTGTGCCCAATACCACTGGCTGGAAGATTCGTCGTCTCCTCCACATCCTGATGAAAGCTGGAGTGTTTGAGTGTGCCACATACTACATGGCACTCCATGGGATGAGCTACGGTGTCAACCATCGTATAACAAGCTCTGTCTCTAGCCACTTCGGCACCCTTGGTCACGGCAACCGCATTTCGGCTGGTATTATCTGCCACTGTCCAAAAACTGAGATTCAGGAGTCCGATGTGGAGGTTCCGACCGGCTCGAGTTATATGTTCATGACAGACTGCAGCCACCTGAGATTTACCAGCGCCTTCATGCAGGAGACAGCATACGGGTTGTTCCTCTCCGAACAGCGGCGTAAACTTCACCGGCAGGCGGCGGAATATCTTGAGTCCGAAGCCCACAAGTGCACGCCCTGCGGTGGTGGTGACTTCCTACCCGGAGGTCATCAATATCTAGGGGAGACTAAAACCACAACAAAGAAGGCTAGAGGAGAGACTACACATAGTAAACAAAGTTTGAAGTCAGACAAGGCCGAAGATAACACCACCGGAGAAAAACATTTGAATAATGGTAGGTTCGAGGTAGCTTTTATGATGAAGTAAGAAATAACATCTGAAATAACGTAATAATTGTTGTAAGATAAATAAATTGAGCAAGGGTAAATTTTGTGACGCTGTTTGATTTGTATTGTTGCGTTGCTCATCTGCTGGGTGTACCTCTTCATTTGCTTACGGTAAGCAAGGAGTAATGAAACATAAATTCTGCCAAATGAGCGCTCATGTTTCATGAAATTTGTCCTAATATTGACAGGTACATCAGTAAAATTGAAAAACTAATGACTATTAGCAGTCATTCAAACTTAGTACACAGGTGTTTAAGTTTATTACAAACAAACCAGCTTTCCATTTAGGAGACTTTTGAAAAATGGTTATTAACGACGACACGCCCTTCTTTTGTTTCAGGAAGAAGTTCCCGGCAAGTCACCTTTGATAAAAACAGAGGAGGTAAACAAATAAATAACACTTGAAGATGCCAGTACCGAAATTTCGTAAAACGTCTACTGCAATTTCATAGCATTTTGTAATGAAACTATCGTTGAAAGGGCTGCGGGCGAAACTCCAAAGGAGGAACACCCCCCCCCCACCCCACCCCCACTAACCCGGGGTTTTTGGATCGGGATGGCCCATGTATATATGACGCGCTCTGTACCAAATAAAAGGCAGAATCTTTGTAAGGGTGTTATCCACCCCACCCGAATTTGTCGTTTTAAAGGCGGCTTATAATGGTTTACTCGTTCATTTTATATAAAATGATAAATACGGTAAATAAATAAAATAGCAACCAATTTGAAGAAAAAAATGTTCTAAATAACAATGCATTGCTCTCGGTTAATTTGTTATGTCTTTCAAATGCAAAGTGAACAAAGACTGTGAACAACAATTAATGAGGAATTAAAGAGGAGCTTAGCGCCCCCTTTTTTCGCGACTGACAAAAAAGAGAACACAAGTAAGGAGCTAAAAACACTTCCAAATCAAACTGTGCGCTCGCATTAGTATGAGCACCGCAGCGAGGGGTTTTGTACTGTAACACTGTCAATTCCGTCTTGAGATAGGAGACTACGTCTAACCCTAAACCCTTACCCTAACCCTAACCCTAACCCTAACCCTAACCCTAACCCTAACCCTAACCCTAACCCTAACCCTAACCCTAACCCTAACCCTAACCCTAACCCTAACCCTCACTCAAACCCTAACCCCAACCCTAACCCTAACACTAACCCTAAACCTAACCATATAAAGGCAAAAATCTTTGTAGTCTCATCTCAAGACAGGAATTGGCACTATTACAGTACAAAACCCCTCGCTGCGGTGTAAAAAACAAATATGCGAGTGGGGCGCTGACTTCTATCCTCATGCCATCACTGCTTCACGCTGCGCGCTCGCATTGTTATGAGCACTGCGCAGCCCTCTTTGCTCAAAATTCCGATGGATCCGCCCAGAAACACTAAGTTAAGTTGATATGACATACGTAATCCTCCTCCCCACAGTTTCATTATTGATCTACCCAAGTGGAAAAGGTAAAGAAAATTGAGACTAAAACGATAAAATTTTGGATCAACAATAATTTCGTGTTCATAAAATATTTTGTTCAAGCAATTCTAACCCGATTTTTAGGCTTTCTGAGATTTTGATTGAAGGCCTATTTTACTCGTAATATAGAAACTGAGAATTACGTACAGGACCATACAGACAACATGATGAACAGCATCAAGAAAAGCATAAAACGTCGCAGTGTAGCTTTTGTTTCGCCAAACGAGGATAACGAGACACACGTTGTCCTCAATGATGATGACGATAGTGATGATGATGATGAGAACCCATTTGTCACACCAATCAAGTACCATCAGTCACGAAGAGCCACACTTACCATACGTAAAGGATCACTGGACAACAACCTCAGCGTCATCAGGTGGAAAATAACTCTCAAAAATCATAAACTTATTCATCTTAAGCTTATGTGGTTCTTAATGGGTTGTTATATTCCATTATCATTACATTCCCACGGATGTCAACTTTGAACATTAACCCTTTTTACATAAACACATCAAAGTGACATGTTGTTTCTACACATTAACATTAAACCAAAACAACTCTAAAATTGAAGTCTTTGCATTGCCGACCTATCCATTGGAAATTTGATTCAATAAAAAATGAATATTTTGTTGTTACTGTGCATATGAAATACCTCTACATACTCCTTCTAACCAAAACATATGGTAATCGTGCCTCTTTTACAACCCTGTCACACTCTGGAAGGCTCTACCATCCGAACAGAATCTCTGGACATTTCCAAAAACATGTTTAGAGCACATTGTTCAGCATTGCTTACAACTGACTCTATGAGTATCAGATTGTGTTTAATCACTAGATTTTGTTAGTGCATTTTGTTAGCGATTTTTATTGAGCTTTTAATCACATACCTTGTATGCTTTGTATGTGTAGTTCGAAGTATTGTTGTATGTAGGTTTTTCTTTCATGTTATTTTCCAGCACCTCAGAATATGTTTGGTCATAGCTAGATGGTGCTTTACAAATTTGTATTATCATTATTTATTATTATTAGAAGTATTTTCGTTGAATTAGTACGATCCATTAATTTACAATTTAAGCCTATAAAATATGATGATGTCAACATTACATTGTCCAACCAATATCTAAAACCTTTTATTTTTGTCCTTATTCCAGCTTCGGTGAAATCTATGATTCGCCAATTGCTAACAGATCTGCAAGCCGAAGTACGCTCGATTTCGAGCGGATGGACCTGCGAGAGTGCCGATGTGCTGACGTTCTGAACACAGTGTATCCCCAGCTAGTGCGGCACTGGAGGGCAGCCTGTCACACAGTGAAGACGGTTCATTTTCTATCTGAGGCTGGTAGTGCCGCAGTAACCACCGGGAACCACTTGCAGGTTGCACTTTGTTTATCATTCTACTCATTACTCTAACTATCCTATCAATTACGCCTGCCACACCTCTGTGCCAGGAAACTGAAGCCACGTTTGGACCAAACAGGTGCCTCGTTTGAAGGTTATAACAAGTTCTTGCTTGTTATCATCATTCTGAAAAGCTGGCAAAAGTTTCTGTTTATACATGACCAAAAATGTGATTGCCAAGTAGTATTATTGAACCAGCCATGAGCAAAATACTTCATGACATTTTAACTGTTTCACTAATATTATGCCTGCATTTTCTCTGCTTAGCAAATTTGCATGATTAGAACTTCATGAAAGAGGACTGTGACTTCGAGTGTTAGCCTCGGAGGCCTTTTGTTTTCTTAGAACAGAGGAAGAGTCTTATTGGGGATAACTTATTGTGTGTGTGACCTGAGTCTATGCCTACAACATGCATATTATCTTTAAATGATGTAAATCTATTATAGGCTCAAGAAGAATTGTTCATTCATTTACTGTGATATTGGTTTAATTTCAGGCTCTTTCCTATTTACAAGAAGCTACCAGCATGATAAATGATATAGATAGTGGCCACAATCCTCTGACAGACGATCCAGCAACAGCTGTGACAATTGACAGGAAAGAGCGCGCCAAAATACGAAGTACAATGGGTCAAGTGAGTTATAAATGTTTCACAATTATTGCATCCTTTCAACTCAATAATAACCCACTGTAGTAAACCACTGTATGTGTCGTGAAATACAGTGATTTAATATATCAGGGTTGAGAGATCTGTTTTATTACCACATATACGGGCCTACCGTTGTTTAGTTTCATTTAGTTTTGGTCTTTCATTTTCGACCAAGTGGCAGTACAGAGACCTCATTCTTGTTATTAGGCCGTAGGATTTTATGGTTTTCAGTTTAACTTTGTATTAAAATTCAGTTAACTTTAAAGCTGATTTAATGCCTAACACTTGTTTGATGTAACAGGCTTTGTTCAAAATGGGCCGCTTAGACGAGTCCATGCCTCACTTCAACCAAGCACTTAAACTCCTTGGCAACAGGCAGCCATCTTCCACAGCAGGAGCTCTCTTTAAATTGTTGATAGAGGGCGTACGTCAACTCTTTCACGTTTGGTTTCCGGAACGGGTCATCGGAAACGCCTCGTAAGTGATTTAAATCTGCCTAAATTATTATAAAATAAAAGCTATTTCTTAATTTTTACTCATGGCTTATACAGATGAATATTTTCTAAGATACAGCCTCAGAATGTAGAAGAGTAATTAATCAGTTTATCATAGTTGATGTTCTAAAGGGAAAGGCATCCATGCCAGAATTACACTTCCAATAATTATTAATTCCTCCAGTAAGCGCAACCAGTATACTGAGCAAGCACGGTGCCTATCCAACATGTGGCATTCCTACAATCGTCAACAAGACACTCTACGGTGTCTTCTAGCGGCCACACAACAGGTTAATCTTGCAGAGAAGGCAAATGAAGATCTGCACGAGGTAGGCACTAATACCTGCTATCATTGGTGTTTCTAGAGTATAGGCCTAGGCTATATTTTGGACCAATATAATCTTTCATCCAATTTCATAAATATAATAAATGAGTGCCTTTTTAAATTTTGTATTGCAATTATTAAAATGTTGTCTTGTGATCGACTTTACTTGAGAATCGTTAAAAATACTATTACTAATAGTATTTAAAAAATAATCAAAGTTTGTTTTATTTCCAGCTGATAAGCGCCTACAACAACATAATTTCTTCCTGTCAGATGAAAATGTGGACAAGCACAGGCGATCACTATGAACAAATTGCGATGAAAAGGTAAACGTTTACAAAAATACATATTTTTTTAAGTCTTCTTAATTTGCGTTTTTACTTGGGAAAAACTGACCAGGATGGGATTTGAACCCATTACGTGAAGCGCACGATAGATCCAAATCGGTCACCTCTTTGTCGTTAATTTGTGTTTCTCTTTTACTCGTTACATTCTAGATTGTGTTTTTAGTTAACATGAAAGAGTTTATAGGATAACTTTTAACTGACGTTTTCGTGTTGATTTAATTTAAGGCAGTTACAGGTTGGATTGGCTTCTGACTGGCACCCCAAACAAATATATTGACAAAATGGGGAGACTGCCAACATAGGGCTAGATAGCTCAGTTGGCACGTTAATCTTGAGGTCGCAGGTTCAAATACCGCTCCAGTCAATATTTCTTTGTTCAACCTAAAATTAAACTAATTTAATCAACTTAATTGCTGTTGTCTGTGACGGTTTAGCTTTAGAGCGATTAGAGTGGTTTAACTTGTTTCTGTTATCTCTTATGTCAATAAAATTGTCAGTCGTAACTCGGAATGATATTGTAGTTTAAAAATCGAATGGGGACTCTTGGGACGCTAGGTGGCAGCAAAATTAACAGGTAAATCCATTGTTCTCGGTAATGTGCGCATGCTCAGAACTATACGCTTACAATGGAAATATACCTGGTAAGTCTGCTGCCACCTAGCGTTCTCTCCCAAAGTCTCCCATTGATTCGAACCCACGGACTCCGCATCTAGACTGGTCCCTGTCTTTATCCGCAAGGATAGAGACAGGTAGGCCTACTGGTTTTACAGACTCAATGATTATTGGATACAAGGATTTCATTGGATAAACGGGCAGTGACGTAAGCTTTCCATATTTGTGTTATGATTGGTCCGCTCCGAAGTAACGTAATTGGCAGCTCCACCATACAGCATGAACTTTTCGATTGTCTGCTGCTCTGCGCGCGTGTACATAATGTTTGTATGTAATGTTGTTTATACACAATGGAAATAATGGTTGTACACGTGACGTGTGTGACTACGAATCTCTGCCCTTCGCTCAAGGCAGATACCTGGCGTTATTCACGAGCCTCGAAGTGTGACGTCAGATGTTCGGGCTACCCCGCATCCTGCAAGACTCAGTGCTTATCACACATCGGTGTGTGATAAAAACCAACAACATTATTTATCCCCAATGCAATTGTTAAACAGATTTAAATATCGACAGATATGGGATTCGAACCCATTCATGCAAATTAAGATTATCTACCTCGTCTTATCTTTTTTCTTGAAATGTTTTGTTAAGAAGAAAGTTAAAGTTCCGGTACATTCATATTTGTTCAGTTTCCAGTCAAAGTCAATCAACTATGTTATTGTAACCCATAAAAAGTCACAAAGGGCTAGGTTACGTAAACAGCATTTTACTCAATATAATCAGCAAAATGGCGGACGACGAGTACTTGCCTTCAAATTCCTCAACTGAACGTTGCAAATGGCAATGTTGTTCAAAGTAACTCACATTTATTTCCATACTTCTTGAACATTTCTAAACAATTACATGAGCAATAATTGATTTATCTTTTCGATATATTTTTTTTATGAGTAAGGGGGCATCTCCTAGAAGTCGGGGCTTTGGTGAGATGCCTTGTGGACAAACAAACAGATCGACAATCAATAGGAACAGGAACGAACGGACGGACATGTTGAACAAAGACGTAAATTACTATAACAACTTAAGTATACAAAAAGAGGAAATTTTCTGAGTAACCATTTGCAATTAGGGTGGCTGCCTAATCACTAGTGTACCTTTCCCGTTACTTTGACTGTTTCAGATGCATCGATTCACCTATTGGCGTTGGTCCAGATGACCTCATTACCATAGGTCAGCTATATCAAGAAAGTATGCGCGTTCGGCTTGGTAATGGTCGGATACAAGGCGCTTTAGATACAGGTAGGTTTGTGGTGATTTTATACTCAAAACGCATGAATGTGTTAGCATGTGACTCGGCTATTTTGTTTTAATTTATTGCAGTAGTTTAGTTCAGTCCATGAACGAGTCTTAGGGGCCCCTTTGCGAATTCCATACCGGTTTTCCAAGTCATAAGCGGCCAATTTAAACGTCACTTTATTCTATTCCGCGCGAAACTGAAGCTCCTCAAAACAGTCATTTAATTTCACTTCACTAGATATGTGCTGCTCTAATATAAGACTCCGGTATTGTTAATATTATGATATAATAGTATACATTTACAGAAGAGAATTGCAGTTGAGTTTTGTTGATACTGACCGGGAAACCTATAGTTTCAGTGTTGATGTATATTAGGTGGGTATCTTACTAGTGTTTATTTAATTATGTACAGGGTATAGTGCACTGAAGATAACGGAGAAGATTCACGATATTGATCTTCAAATGCAGACTCTACCCATGCTGGCACATGCGTTGCTGCTGGATGGAAGGTAAACACTCTTATTATTACCAATTTGAAGGTTCAAGAAGCCTGTTAAGCCCTTTTGTGCTATCATCTTTTTCATGTTCCCTGTGACTTGCAGTACTAAGAAGGCTTTTTTAAAAAGGCCGTATTAAGTTTATCAACTTTTGATATGAAGACAGGAGGCATATTCTAAAACATATTTAGCTGTGTGTTTTGGGGGTGTTTTTGCACAATATTGATGTAGGGGAATTGTGATAAAAATGCAAATAACATTTCTCATATGACCAGTGCAAATACTGCATCTCGCTCGCAAGGAAATGCCCATGGGATTCACAAGGTCTTTTTGTAAACAAGGAAACTTGGTCTATAGCTTTGTCGTCTTTCTGGGTCTTCATCAAAGTCCACTCAGCAAATTAACCAACGGTGATTTCAGATTTCTAATTAGTTTAAACGATTGATTTTATTATCATCATAGGATAGCACAGTGTGTAGAGATGTTGGGGAAGCTTTCTTACGCAGCCACGGAGGAAGAAGATGCACAGGCACGGGCAGCGTATTATTTTGGATGTATGGATCTCATATTAGAAGCAGGTATTTCAACATCCACAACTTTGATACTTAGTGTAGGCTTCATTAATTTTGTAGACCATCCATTGTCCTTAAAATGAACTACCAATTAAACAATCTGACAGTAAATATAGCAATTGAGTTCGTAAATCTTTGAAGTTAGACAGCAAGCGAGACAGGATAATATTTTGAATTGAAATGCTGCTGATGCTTTGAACATTTTTAGTTTTGTTTTCAATATAATGTTAAAGGTATCGTACAACTTTGATACTTAGTGTAGGCTTCATTAATTTTGTAAACCATCCATTGTCCTTAAAATGAACTACCAATTAAACAATCTGACAGTAAATATAGCAATTGAGTTCGTAAATCTTTGAAGTTAGACAGCAAGCGAGACAGGATAATACTTTGAATTGAAATGCTGCTGATGCTTTGAACATTTTTAGTTTTGTTTTCAATATAATGTTAAAGGTATCGTACACGTTTGATAATGACTCAAAACAAATATTAGCATAAAAACTTACTTTGTATAACAAGCAACGGAGAGCTGTTGGTAGTATAAAACATTGTAGGAAACGACTCCCTCGGAAGTAACGTAGTTTTTGAGAAAGAGGTAATTTCTCACTAAAATAATAAAAACATCTTGCAAGAAGTTTTTATTCCTATCTGAAAGCACACAAATTTGTACAACAAGGGTGTCTTTTCTTTCATCATTTTCTTGCAACTTCGAGCCCAAATTTTCACAGGCTTGTTATTTTATGCATATGTTGGGATACACCAAGTGAGAACACCGGTCTTTGACAATTACCAAACGTGTTCAGTGCCTTTAACAAGAAGTTAATAACATATTAATAATAGTAACAATTCGAACATTTTCACAAACTACAGCGTCTCAAAGCGCTCATTATTTGTTATACGGGTAGGTCAATGCAGAGCTCCCGTTTGGATTTATAAGACCCATTTTACATGTATAGGCCTACACAATAGCTGCCAACATTTGCATTTTACAATCAGGAAAATTTTGTACAACAATCAGGGAGATATTGAGATATTCATTCAAAATAACACTTTAGGGAAAAAGTTTCCAAAGGGAAGTTTTCAAATTTGTTCATCAGAACATGGGAAAGATTGGTTTATTTTCGGGGAACTTTCAGCCGAATCAGGGAGTTGGCAACTCTGATGTATAGGCCTCGTGCCTTGTTTACAAGGTGCTTTAGGAAACTTAAGAGTTACTTGAATTAGATATGTTATTTGTGGTAAGGGCTACGAGTCAATCTAAATTGAAAACAAGACTTTGCACCCATTCAATCTACTTTGTCATCAGGTTTTGCGCTTGAAAGTCACCAGACTTGTGTAGATTTTGCTACTATGGTAACTGCAGACTCTTCATATTCTGCTGACACTACTCCAAGATACTATCTCACAGCATGTTTGGCATTGTGGTAAGTTTAGCCTGTAGCCTTTAGCAAAAGTATTGCCAATGAGAAGAATCATTTTTAATAATAAATCCATTTGTAACATTTTCTACTGGAATTTTAAGGCGCTCAAAATATTCTCTAAAATATAGGAGCTGTTTGAATGAATATTGAATGAGACTACATTCGTTTTACAAATAAAAAAGTGCATCGACCATAACCTAAAAACGAAATCATTGAATGTAGTTTGAATATCACTCAATTTCACGATAACAAATTACTATTCAAGTATTACTGAGACCACTATAAACTTGCTACAAACCAGAATGATGTGACTCGTCCAAAATGGACTTCACAAAACTGCAGCAAAACCACTCATGCTAAACGGTGCACCCTTTATAAAGCGCCTTTCAAAGAACCTCAATGCGTTAACAACGAAGCATAGGTTAAGAACAGTCGAAAGCAGTAAATAAAAAACACAATGAGATACAAAAAAGATTAATGTTTTCAAGTTTCACTTCATTGTCCCAGGAATTGAACAAATTATAGTAGCCTTAATAAAACTAACAATGGTGCTCATCACGCTGTTTCAAGAAACAAAAATGAATCGCTTCACTGAGTTTTCTTTCCAGTCACGGGATGGACTAGTCATTTAAATTTTGGTTCTACCATAAGGTACATGCGCAAAGACCGCATAGATCTTGCCAAGCAGTGGCTGAGTACGTGTGAGGAGGCCGCACCATCAAGCCGTTTGCCAAATTTGATGTCCGTCAGGGCAGAGTTTAAGATCTTGGAATGCCGTCTTCTGGCTTACTACCATGCCCTCAAAGCCAGGAGGGACACCGCGAGGGTCAAGACCAATGTGAGGAAGGTAAAGTAGTCTCTCTCTTGTTTCAGTTAGTACTTTCTTTGTGAAGTGGCACAAGTCATTTATTGTTCTATAGACAAATTATATAGAAGTCAATCATTCTTACTGGGATTCATTGTGACCGACGTGCAGATACTGAAGAAACTCAAGAAATGCACCTCACGATTCCCGGTGTTATTGCCACGTTATCTTCACATGACAGCCTACATGCACAAACTCAACGGCACAGATAGCAGTGCTAGGTCCGACCTGTCGCGTTGTATCCACACCAGTCTGAAGATGGGCAACCATAACGAGGCCTCGTGGGCTGAGCACAGTCAGTCTGTGTGGTTTGACCCCAGCCACCCGATGACTCAAGACGAATTCTGGCAAAGGTCCACCGAAGAGGATCTGGACTGGCACGTGGCGAGTGGCTTGGAACCAGTTATCATCAAGTTTACTTTACCTCTACCGAAATAGCTTAATTTTGGTACATTCTTACACCGTTTGGTTGAAAACACACTTTGGTACCTTCGCGTGACGTAATTAATGCGATTGGGTATGATTCTCTAGATTGATACCAAACTGGTAGGAAGGAAGTGAATGCAATCATTAGACTATATTTACTTTAAGTAAGAAACAACAAGAACTGTCATCAAGTATTGTTAATGCAGTTAAAATTCTGCGAGTCGGTAGGATTGCTGTGTAGAGTTTGCAAACTTAACAAAAATGAGCTGACCAAAAAACACTAGGGCTTAAGTATTTAAATATAGTACATTATATTCCATTATATTCTACGTAATTTAGTTGTCAGTTAGCCTGATAAAACGAGCGAGTCTGATCATAGATGGGCTGATATAAGTTAAATAAAAATAAACGATCTTTTTTGCTTTCTCTGTCTGTGTAGCTGTGATTTAAAATAACCATCTTGCACACAATATTGAACCGTTAAGAAGCCTATGTGCGCATACAACACAGACAAGATCAGGAATATTATTTTGGCATGTTCGTTTAGATTGTTCTTATTTTTACTAATTCCTTAATTCATTGAATAATTTAACAAATACCAAATTACAGTGAAAATATAAACAAATTCAAATTACACATTGTTTGCATCTATTAGCTATGGTCCGTGTTGTTCATGGGGTAGGGCCTATAGTTTTCATGAGGTGTATGGTTCATGTGTTCCTTGGTGTTCATGAGGTGCATGGTTCATATAGTCCTTAGTGTTCATGATGTGCATGTCATGAGGTCCTATAGTGTTCATGAGGTGCATGGTTCATGTGGTCCTTAGTGTTCATGAGGTGCATGGTTCATTAGGTCCTTACCCTTAGTGTCTATGACTTTCATTGTTCATGGGGTCCTTAGTGATCATGAGGTGCATGTCATGAGGTCCTTAGTGTTCATGAGGTGTATGGTTCTTGTGGTCCTTCGTGTTCATGAGGCGCATGGTTCATTAGGTCCTTACCCTTAGTGTCTATGACTTTCATTGTTCATGGGGTCCTTAGTGATCATGAGGTGCATGTCATGAGGTCCTTAGTGTTCATGAGGTGTATGGTTCTTGTGGTCCTTCGTGTTCATGAGGCGCATGGTTCATTAGGTCCTTACCCTAGTGTCTATGACTTTCATTGTTCATGGGGTCCTTAGTGTTCATGAGGTGCATGTCATGAGGTCCTTGGTGTTCATGAGGTGCATGTCATGAGGTCCTATAGTGATCATGGGATGCATGGTTTATGGGGTCCTTAGTGTCCATGACTTGCATGGTTCATGGGGGTCCTTAGTAAATCATGACGTACCTAGTTCATGGGGTCCTTAGTGATCATGAGGTGCATGTCATGAGGTCCTATAGTGATCATGGGATGCATGGTTTATGGGGTCCTTAGTGTCCATGACTTGCATGGTTCATGGGGGTCCTTAGTAAATCATGACGTACCTAGTTCATGGGGTCCTTAGTGATCATGAGGTGCATGTCATGAGGTCCTATAGTGATCATGGGATGCATGGTTTATGGGGTCCTTAGTGTCCATGACTTGCATGGTTCATGGGGGTCCTTAGTAAATCATGACGTACCTAGTTCATGGGTGTTCTTTGTGTTCATGAGGAGCATGCATGGTAAGTGAAAATTGTTTCCAAACAAACCACTGTTTTTGAAAAGAGGCTGAGCATAAGTTTTTATTATGATCTTAAAATAGAAAAGTTGGGTTGCATTGTTTAGATTAGCTATAATATATTGTTATTATAAGTCAGTCCTAGACTATTTTTCTGCGTTTTATCCAACAAAACAATTTATGTTTTAAGACCTTTGTGTAATTACCAGTACTTTGAAGGGAGGTCTACAATAAAGAATAAAGAAACACCTTTGCATTTTAATATGACGATTTGTATTTACTAACAGTTTTGACAAGATGCTGTTTCAGATAAAATGAATCACATACTGTAATGACTCCAAACATATTCTTACCCCCTTTTTAAAATAAAACCACCACCCTCATCAAGAACCTCGTTAAATCCCGGTTTTTCCTTCCTTTTGTGACAATTGTTGGTTGTACAAAGAAAATTTAACAGAGCTCTAGCTACCCAGGCAGTTTCCCTTGCGGTTTATTTATTATTTTAGGTAAACTTGCTGAGTGGTTCATTCATTCATTCATTCATGCATCGTAGCCAAAAGCTGATCTGCACATGACGTACAGTTTTTAAAAAAACAGCAACAAGATCAACTAGCGGTAAAAACCGCTGCAAATGCGGAAATCAATCTATAGAATTACCGAAAACATTTTAAAAATTGCCTGAAAAAGTCCAGATACAAGATGGGGACATGGCATGCATGCGTGTACGTCAAGGATCACGACGATCGCCTTTTTATTGCGTGTTCTTTATGGTCAAACGTGAAGCGGAAATTAAGGTCAGCTTTAAAATAAAATAGAAATCGAAGATTTGCGAAATTGTTTATAATTTACAATTTTCAAATTTAGCTTTTCTTTTATTCAAACCATAATCAATGGGTGAAATTTGTTAAAACATCAGAATACAAGTTTTTTTTTCAAAAAACAACTGCCACAATATAGCTGCTATTCGAGGTGCCAGAAAACCAGATTCTCGCGAAAGTTCGTACGCTTTCGAGGTCAAATTACACAACAGTCTACCCGAGAGCGGGGTCTTGTTCATGTTGAACATAACACGTATTTGTCGATACAACTTAGCCGGGTTGGCGCGTTTGAGTTGTTGCACTCTATCATGAAAGAAGATGCGCTTTGCTTTTGTTATTTCATGATTATAAACTACATACATGATCTCCATGCATGGTTATAACGTTACCTTCTTGTAGATGAGATTTTTAGTGGCAGGAGTGATTCCTGGCTTGCCCATGAAGTTTCACTGAAAGGCAGGGGAAAATGTTCAATTGAGGTGAGGGTCTGTTAAAAAGCATCACATTTATTAACAGTGTTTGATTCCTCGGTAGTCTCTGTCAGTGAATGATTGATCGGTGATCCACCTCCCAACATAGTGAATGGCTGAATCTTTCATTGGGCGTATATACATTGCGAATGTGAACACGGTTCGATCTTGGTCCGGGTTCTTTTAGGGACCAATTTCATGCTCAAGCACAAAAAGTAGCTATAAGCACAATAGGATTATGCTTACCGGAAATAGGTTACCAGCTAAAATACCATATCACATAGCATCTGTGACTGGTATCCTGCTAATTGTTGCTTAGCAGAAATTGTTCAAGCAATATTTTCTGCTTAAGCAGCTCTATGAAATTGGGCCAGTGGCAGGGACAACAGTGTGAACAGCTGGACACATTCTAAGGCAAGAGATCTTTTCTCCCCTGGTTCAAAACCGCCCCCCCCCCCCCCGGTTAGCTCACCTGGTATCCTCTGTCCCCTTTTATATTCAGTTCGCCCGGTACACGTTCTTCCCGACCCTGTATTAATCCCCTCTGGGGCTGTGACCATAAAATTGTTGAAGCGGATAGAATAAGTAGAATAAATAGAACTCCCTCACCAGAGCTTCCACGGGAGAATAATAGGGCCATGTAATCGGATTAGTTTCTATTGTTAAGGGATTATTGACCGTAAACTGGGACTAACAGGAGAGTTCCACTATTAAATACTTACACTTACGTTTATATTTTCTTTTTCATCTTGGAAATTGTCGCAGATTATATTTATAAAATATTTGAAAAGATCTATACAATTTGATTGAGCAGAAATGTATTTTTCAGCACTTCTCTTCGAGGCGAAATCACAGTTTCTTTTGATGTTTTTCTTTTAACGAATGAGGGCGCTGTTTGCTTTAATTCGTCTGGTTCCCTACGCGATCACACGTACGTTTGTCTATAAGTTAGGTTGGGAATCAGATTTGTCTTTGGACGTGACTTTTATTAATACAGTTTGTGCTTGCAGTAACTGTATTTACAAATGGAAGATCGTCCTCACAATAGTTTTCAATGTAATTATTCGACATTTATCATAATCTTGTGAAAACGTTTTTACTCAATTTATGACTGTTTCTAAATATTTTTGGACCCTTGGTGTTGAGACACGCATTTATAGGAGTTTTTGTTTTATATTTACATGTGAATCATCAAACTGGTGCTTCTGATGTTTTTAGTCTGTTACGTTTGTATTTATCTATTTTGTTACTTGTGTTTATAAATAGCTACATTTTCATGAATATCGATGAATTGTGTACATCTTAACACAACAATGTAAAACATATTCCCTTGTTGGACTGCAGTGAAAGCGCACAATTTTACTAGGAATAGCGTTGTCTGCTTGTTAAAGCCCTGTTCCTAGACGTCTTAAATGCATTGCGTTTAGTAATGTACAATGAAGCCAGACTAAAGTACGCCCTCTGACGTTGGGAAATATTGTGTTGGTCCCTAGACTTCTTTAGCGCCTTTCGTGTATTAATGTACAATAAAGCCAGACTAAAGTACGCCCTCTAACGTTAGCAAATGTTATCGAATAATAAACCACAAGTGAAACTGACTGGGTACATTTTTAGCAAATAAAAATTGTCAGAATTCCAGCGTTAAACAAAGTTCCACCCAATGATACGAATACAAACTTGAGTATTTCATACGTACCAGCGACACACAACATTATAAATATTAATTTTGAAGCTAGCTGGTAGCCTTCATGCAGTGCTTGATAACTTGTTTATTAACTTGTTTATCAGAAAGAAACTTTGAAAAGAGTTCTTTGAAACAGTTTTGAAAGAACATGTAGTTGTTGGACACTGTAATATTTTATCCAAAAATTCAGAAAGCAAAACTCCCAAATCACTCCCGCTGTTTAAACTCCATCGCACAAATTTAGCTATACTATCAGATGATGACTACAATTTACGTCTGAAATTTTCAACATCTTAGGTTAAATTAAACCCAAATTACGGGGAAAATTGTATCCAGATATTAAGTCAAAGTGCAAGACCCCCAGATTCAAAATTCAGCGTGAGCATGACCACACTAGCAGGTCAACCGTGCCTGACGGACGGTATAGCTCAATGCCGGAGAATGCTCCGTGCTTCTTGTGTATGATCACAACGACATTCTTTGGCAAATTTATTATCTAATGATGCTCAGAGAGCAAACCCTAAAATCACTTTTGCTGTTTCAAACTCCACCAAATTTAAGCTATGATATCAGATGATGACGACAATTTACGTCTAAAATTTTCAACATCTTAGGTGAAATTAAACCTGAAATATGAGGAAAATTGTATCCAAATTTACGGTAGTCAAAGTGCAACACCCCGAGATTTAAAATAGTGTGAGCTTGACCGCACATGCCGGCCAACTGTGCCTGAAGGACGGCGTGGCTCAAGGCCTGATGATGCTCAGAAAGCAAAACCCTAAAATCTCTTTTGCTGTTACAAACTCCACCAAATTTAAGCTATAATATCAGATGATGACTACAATTTACGTCTGAAATTTTCAACATCTTAGGTGAAATTAAACCTGAAATATGAGGAAAATTGTATCCAACTTTAGTCAAAGTGCAACACCCCGAGATTAAAAATGCAGTGTGAGCTTGACCGCACATGCCGGCCAACCATGCCTGACGGACGGCGTGGCTCAAGGCCTGATGATGCTCAGAAAGGAAAACCCTAAAATCTCTTTTGCTGTTTCAAACTCCACCACATTTGAGCTTTGATATCAGATATCTCCCCCGTTGAGAACGTCGCAACATGTGAACTCTGAACTCTTTTTGTTATTATTTATTTTATTTTATTTTATTTTTTTCGGAGCGGGGTAGTTATAAATAATTTTGTGATAGGACGGCCTTGTGGAGGTGCAGGTCATCTTTTGTCTCCTTGTCATTCACTGCATTGGAAGTTTATATATTAAAGTTTGAAAGATTGGATATACATGTACATGTACGTTTTTTTCTCAGTCTTAGTTATATTTTGTGTATAGTACATTTTATTGTTTTGCCAGTGTAAAGTGTAAAAAAATACGGGAACAACAACTTGAGCATGAAATCAATAAATTGATTCTTAAAGAGAACTGTTATTTGACATGTAAACATGTACGTGCATACTCATATTAAACAATAATAAACTAATATTTTCCATAAAACATATTTGTAAAATTGGGGAAAATCATCAAATAAAAATATGCAAATGTTCCAAACTACAGTGTTGCTTCGTTTGTTATTGAAGACACTCTCTCAAGATGGATTGTTCCTGATAAAACAAAAATAATGTTAATAATAGGGGCCTGGTTTGGCTTGGAAAGACAAGTTTAATTTTTAAAAAATTAAAATAAAGCTTCGTTCACATATTCCTTTTGTTCGGAACTCCAAGTCTGTTGGGTTTCATAGTTTTATCATTTGGTGACATTTGTTTTTTGAAAATGAAATTAAAATTCATGGATCAGTTACAACTGTCTGTACTGCACGCGCCCACAATATTCATAGCAAGTTCGCCACGATCGTTTTGCTTCAAGCTTGGTATGCATTGGTATCGATTTTTTATTTCTATTTAAGAAATATAACCAAGTACATTATCGACTCATTCACTTTATATAACAAAATGGTACAGTATCGATACCAAACTAACTCTAATCGAATGTTTTGCTTCAGCTGATGAGAAAGTCGATCGGAGTTGCTACGCATTTCGCGCGTGCGCACACATGCTCACACGTCAATCGGAATAAGACGTTTACAACGGAAGCGTGGATCTTCTCTCTTTTCTGCAATAATGTCATTTGTGGATATATTTGGTGTTTTCGGACCCATCAAAAGTAAAGATGGACATCAAGAATATATCAACAAAATTTCAGCTTTTAAATCAGGTAAAAAAAGAAACATTGACTGCCGTTTTTTTGTGGTGATTTCCAGTACTGGCTTTTCCATTGTCCCAATTAATCCTTTACGAATTAACTTTCGTGGTTTGGACCATTGTCGGTCTCTGGCGGATTAGTCTCAGCTTTAAATCGTGTCTATTGTTTGGTACCAGAAGCAGACCCAGGAGTGGAAACTCAGCAACAATGGCCCTTAAGGAAACAGCTTAAAGCTGGGCCAGTTAACCATTCACTTTACCGGACATGGTAGAATGCCAACCGGTTGCTCACCCGGTTTTAGTAAACCAGGTGGGATACCGGGGGGGCGGTTTTGAACCGGGGGAGAAAAGATCTCTCGCCTAAAACAATCTTGTCTCAGATGCTGTTTGCTTGACAACACCCGGGAATATACAAAAGTGGTTAAAATCCTAATGTAGACTATACCAGCATCTGGATATTTGGTGCCGATTTTACCTGTGCAGTTGAGTAAGTGGTGTATGAGATCTTGATCTCACCGGGGGCGGGAGTGAATAAATAATACCGAAGAAGACGGTGTGGTTCTCAGGAGTCCCAAGGACATTATTGTTGTAAAGTATCTTGCTCGATGACAAAGGTCAACTACCGGGAACCGACACAACACTCAGCTCGACCACGACACGCCACGTGATTCGCTGCCTTTCGAAGATCAGCGATTGGAGTGGATTGCTAAAGTCGTTGTATTTAAATTAGCTACTTCTGTATTAGGCAGTCATTATCGTCAAGTGCCGGAAAAATACGTATCACCGTCCGGAATTACAAAGGCACGGAGTAAAACAAACTCTATGATGGACGAAGTGAGTGGACTGAAGATCGGTGGCGCTGTGATCATCTCATTTATTACTTGGACTATTTTATTCTGGTTGATCATCTTCCTTCAGCCCCATCGGAGCTACGGATGGAACGGGAGGACGGTCGCCTGCATCCACGGCATCGTAATATCCGTGGTGTCACTAGTCTTCGGTATTTGGTTCAACCCTTCACCGTTTACGAAACCAGGTGAGTACCAAATAGTAACATTTCTATATTTGAACGGAAAACTACCAGTAGGCCTACAGTTCTTCAGG
This sequence comes from Plazaster borealis, assembly GCA_021014325.1. Lineage (NCBI taxonomy): Eukaryota > Metazoa > Echinodermata > Asteroidea > Forcipulatida > Labidiasteridae > Plazaster > Plazaster borealis. The sequence continues at coordinate 40,041,006 of CM037472.1, forward strand.
GGAGGCGGGGGGGGGGGCTGGAGGGGTGTCGGAGTAAATTAATTCCAGTCTTCTAGTTTTTCAAATAAACACATCGTATACAACCAACCTGTGAATTTTTTTTCTTCGAATCAGTAGTCACTTTTCGAGAAAACACTACTTTTAAGCCACGGTATACGCGATTGATGCAGAGTTTGCTCTCGACACTCTTGGTCACTATCAACATTGCCTTTTCTTCGTTGCTAAATTACTTTTATGATAATTTTCACTGATTGATCTTTTAACACTGTTCGCTAAAAAGAGCTCAATATTCAGACAAATGTTATAAACTTTCTAATATTCGGATGCATCTATGTGACGATGTAAGGAAGGCATACAGCATTGTCACAAGGAAGGGGCAAATGACGGCGTAGGCCTATCTCGTTTTCAAAATTTTACATCATGCAGTTGGCTTTGTTTAGAGCACAATCATATTGCGTCGTACAAACTAATAGCATTTGCTTTTACCACCAATTTCTCAGCATCTACTCGCATACGTAGAATGAAATGAAGCAAATGCGTTTAACAGTAAAGCATTTGCTCAAACCTGAAGTATTTACTAAACATTTTTTAAGGTTTGGTCAGGGCAGGGAGGTAGGATGGTCAGGGCAACCTTGAAATGCAAAATTGGAAGCATTTATGACTAAAAAGTGGCGCTCAGCAGGAAAATGTAAGTGCACAACGAGAAGTGTTGGAAATCAAAACACAAGTAGGTGCACCGGTTTTCATCAATATAAGACTTCAGTTTCACATCGCTCTTCATATTGTTTAGCTTTTTCATATCTTGTCAATGCCTGTTGCGCGCTGATACTCTACATGTTACTCAACCTTCATGTTCTTGTTTGTCAAGGTGTTGCCTGTTGCGCGCTGATACTCAACCTTCATGTTCTTGTTTGTCAGGGTGGTGCCAGTTGCGCGCTGATATTCTACATGTACTCAACAGCCATTTTCTTGAGTGCACACTCTTTGTCTGCTTTAAATTTACTTTAGGTACTGAGAAACACCTTGAAGCGTTTTACACGGTTCACAAAAATATTTTGCTTGCAATAAAGTTTTCTTATCTGCAGATTTCAGGGTATGAATCACTACAGCAGTGCATTATTAGCTATGATGAGATTGTTTTACTGACTGGTATATAAACACAGTTCCTGACTAAGTCCATTGTTGCGTTACAATGAACATTCATAATTTACTGCCTTGCAAATAAACATACCCCCAACAAACTGTATACCGGTACTGTTAGAAAGAGCATGTAGTTATATTTAACGTGATGTACATTTCCTTGCCATATTCCCCTACTCTTATTACTAAGTGATGAGAGTATAAAGAAAGATTTCTTACTACAACTTCTTGTTCATCTACACATTTTCCCGCAGTAGGCGCTAACAACGTACGTTTGTGTGTTGTACGGGAAATTCCCCCCCCCCCCCATTTCAATTAGCAAATGCTGAACAGTAAAACTTCCCTTTTAAGTATACAAATTCAAGCATTTGCCTTTCCTTAATGCTCTTACTCGACTCCAAAGTAAATGCTTTTACTTTTTGTTTTAACTTCATAGTTTTTATCCATACTACCCATTTCTGTGTATTTATTTTCTTTTAGGAAGCGAGTCCAATGTTTATGAGGTTCTCGTCCAGGTTATCTGTCTAGGATATTTTGTCTTCGACTCACTCTGGTGTGTGTGGTTCAACGTTTATGGGAAGGAGACGAGTATCTACATCATACATCACCTGGTCGCCCTTGCAGGAATGGTGACGTCACTGTATCACGGCGTTTCCGGTACAGAGACCAACATCACTATATTCCTCGGCGAGGTCACGAACCCGCTGATGCAGTTCCGATGGTTCATGCGGGAAGTAAGGTTGAAGGCTCGTAACGTTTGGTATGAGATGAACGATTTCATATTCATAGTGACTTATCTAGCTTTGAGAGTTGGATTGTCGCCTTATCTGGCATACTGTGAGATTATACATCCGCAGACCACCGACATCTTTAAGTTTTTAGGGGTGTCATTCTGTATGATGAACATAATTCTTTCCGTAGGTGTTGCACAGTTCGCTTACAGAAAATACCTTCTAATGTACAGAGATATTAAGCAATGGAATACAAATGGTGGAAGACAGTTTAATTGTATGAAAAATAATGGTCGACTGCGAAACGACAGCACCACATTCGGCCGAGATCACGGTGATTAAAAACAATGGATACATTGAAATTTCACGACAAAGGCCTATAGCAGTCATTTTTATTAAAATAGAGGTTTTGAAGAAACGCAGCAACATACCAGTTTAGGACAATCATACGATACCAAATAAAAGTAAAATAAGATGTGAAGTTTACGTTCCACGAAACAGTTAAATTTTCTTCAAACCACCTTAGATTTCCTTTGTTGTTTGTAAGAAACACTGGTACGAGCGAAGTTTTCCGACCAACGAAGATAGATGGTGGTTATCCAAGAACCGTTGCTGTGCATCTTGGTGATGTGAAGGCCAAAATTACATGCATGTCAATAATCATGGCGCACATTAAATGACTATAACATTCGGTGCGTATGGCCGACATGCTATTACTGCTTGCCGAAATGATTATTTTAATAACATTCGATGTTTTACACGGCATCTATAGAGAATTATCAGGTTATTATTTAACTACAAAGTTTTCAAGTTCAAGTTCAAGTTAAAGGGCCGAGTCTACAGAAAAACAAAAAAATAAATCCAAAGAAAACACAGAGGAGAGGTTACCAGAAAATACTCCCTCAGCCAAGACTTTGCATCTGGCGCACAAATTCAAATATTTAATTAATTACATGGTTCAACAATTTACACAAATAATAGGAGAATTAACAATATTCACATATATACTCTGTGTGTTGGATGCCGATATAGGAAGCTCGTTCCAAAGTAGAGGAGCAGCTTGACAAAAAAGGATCTAGCCATAAAATTTTGTGAATATTCGGATACAAAGTGGGTAGTCTACAAGACAGATTTCATTTATTTTGATTATCATAAAGCATCGAATTTACGTCTAAAACTTAGTCAGTACAGCTCTATAACATGGTTCACCAAGCACAGACTTGCAGGTGAATTATACGATTTGATATTCCAATAATTGCATAACTGGTGGCAAATGTGTAGTTGAAGGGATTGGTACAATGTTATTTTTGTAAACGCAGGCATAAAGATACGAATCCAGCCATAATTACTCGTGTATATTTTAAATTCCATTTACACACAAACAGTTTTTAAAAAGCTGTCAAAAGTATTAAAAAAGGAACATTTGAAATCAAAATGTATTAGTTTCATGCCTGTAGATGACAGTATTGTACATGCATTTTGGAAATATTTTATCATAGATGAAAGATTTTGAAGTATTTAGTTTGGAGTTACCAATCATTATCTATTGAAGTATAAGTTATTTAATAAAAAGTTGTTTGTACTCAATAATACGGGTAGTCCAGTTACTCTCAGATGACATGAAAAGCACACAATGTAAAACGCCCGAAGGAGATTTTCAAAATAACAACAATTTGAAGTGATACCAAATTGGTGAAAATGCTGGTACATGCCTTTATGCGGCAATAACTATGATTGTCAAAAAAATGCTTTTGAGAAAGAACCTTGAGTGTAGTTTACCTGTAGGGCCTTCATGTGTGTCTACATGCTATGTAAAAACACACACACATACAGGTAACAATCGCTGTTCAATTCTCAAAAGCATTTTGGATAATCTTAGTTATAACCGCATAAAGAGGCACGTTAGTGACACACTTGAGTTCAATAATTCTCGTGCGACCCGTTTGGACCTTGCTTTTTTTCTGTTTTGCTTTTGACAGCGAGGGAGCATTTTCTCTGGGTAACTCTCTCTATTTAGTCGGTCGCATGGCTCTAGCCATGCTCCTAGTGTTTGTCATCCGGAAGGGGTAGTAATTTAGAACCAGTGAGTTATCATTTGGTTTATGCCATCAGTGAAATATTATATTTTGGACGGATAGACTAATCGTTTTAGTGTGATATAATTATTCGTATGTTTTGTAGCGTGATGACCTGTTGCACGACACTGAATTCACCTCCATCATTTTGGGAGTCAGTTAGCCTTTCTCATGAAAAACGCACAAACGCGTGTGCGCCACGCCACCATACAAAAAGGCGCAATGTTCCCTCATTGTGCCGACAGTAGTGTTAGTGCGCACGCACGATTTGCAATTTTTACATAATTATTTTATGGAAAAGTTACATCCCTTTGTTTAGATTTTGACTCAAAAAATGTGGACAAAATATGCGCGTGTGAGTGCGCTGCGCGTCGTGAAATGGGTCAATAACCAGACACGTTTTGACATGTGACCTTCATGTGTTAATTCTACTGTGCTGTACTTTTTTAATTATGTAAAAGCTGCTTTCTTGTAAAGAATAAACCGGTTGCTGGAGATTCGTATTTTATATCTTGAGACGTCACCGTGTAAATTTTGTGTTTTTGTATTTTTTCAAAACCTTGGGTTGAACAACTTTATGAGAACTACAGTAACCGACTGACTTCTACAATTCGCCATGCCAAGAAAAGTTACTATTCCGATCGATTGATGCAAAAGACCGATCGATGTGTTGCTCGGATTATTTGCCTCTTTGGCGTCCCATAGTTCTCAGACACTACTGGTATTGCCATGCCTTCAATTCATATTACGACATTGGTACATCGCTTGCCATCAATATTCCTTCGACTAACTCACTCTTCATGGATTACTTGCACAATTCTACACATCGTAATTAGGGGCCTACTTCTTTTTTCCAACTGTGATCCTTCTGAAATAATTCATATCGCTAGTAAACTCAGCAGTGACTCCAGTTGTGGCTTTGATAAAGTAGGATCTTCTGTTGTCAAGTCAGTCATCTGTTATCCCTTAGCTTATATCTTTAGTAGTTCTTTTGTAACAGACTCTGTTCCTTCAAACCTTACGACTGCTGAGGTCATTCCTGTTCTTAAAAATTGCGATTCTAAGGACATTTACAACTATCGGCCTATCTGTTCTTCCTTGCTTTTCCAAGTTACTCGAAAACGGCTTGTTTACAATCGCTTGGCTAAATGTCTAACTTCCACATTCTATTTGACAATTAGTTTGGCTTTCGTAGCAATCACTCTGCGACATGGCTCTTATTCGCCCAACTGATCTCATCTCTGAGTCATGTGTGATCGACTGTGTATACAGCTGGAGTCTTCATTGATCCTTCAAAGGATTTTGACACTATTGATCACACAATTCTTCTCTCCAAACTTAAATTTTATGGAGTTATGGGGTGCGCTCGAGTTATGGAGAGCAATATTAGCCATGGTGTTCCACAGGGATCTATCCTTGGGCCACTTCTAAATGATTTACATAACTCATCTTCCCGGCTTTTTTTCCTTTTTTCTTGTTTGCTGATTACACTACTTTTATCTTCTCTAATACTAGCTTTAACTGTCTTGTCTCCACTCTCAACAATGAGTTTATTAAAGTCTCTTCCTAGTTCAAATTTAATCAACTTTCTTTGAATCATGTTAAAACTATAAAGGAATCTAAGTTTTTATTGCCATTAATTTTAAGAGTAATTAAGAAACATATCATTTCCCTTTAACAAAATGTTTCATTCTAATTCTTTCACCCGCATAAAGACAACATTCTCATTTCTAATGACCGCTCTACGAAATTATTGGGTGTCATTGTCGTTTGGACACATTCCAGTATAACAACAAACTTCATACACTTACTATCATTCAACAACGGGCCACTAGAATTTGCACCTTTCACACCTATGGGCTAATACAGCACCTCTTTTCGCTTCGGATAAATTCCAAACAGGGATTATTATGTACAAGCACGTTCACAACCTTCTTCGTACGGTTTCTCTTATTTTCTGCTGTTCATACTATTTATTCACAGTCATAATACCAGATCAAAGTGCAATAGACCTCGTCTTTAGAATAGTATTGATGGCAACATTAAAGGAATCGTACACGTTTTGTAATTGTCAAAGACAGTGTTCTCACTTGGTGTATCCCAACATATGCATAAAATAACAGGCCTGTGAAAATTTGGGCTCAATTGGTCATCGAAGTTGCAAGAAAATGATGAAAGAAAAAACACCCTTGTTGTACAAATTTGTGTGCTTTCAGATAGGAATAAAAACTTCTTGGAAGAAGTTTTTATTATTTTAGTGAGAAATTACCTCTTTCTCAAAAACTACGTTACTTCAGAGGGAGTCGTTTCTCACAATGTTTTATACTATCAACAGCTCTCCGTTGCTCGTTACCAAGTAAGTTTTTAGGCTAATAGATATTTTGAGTAATTACCAAACGTGTACAGTGCCTTTGAGTCAGTGTCACCTGTGGGTTGTTTGAAGAACTCTTATTAAAAAAAAAACATTGTATCTAAATATCTTGAGTAGCTTCTTCTCTTTTCAACCTTCAACTCTTGTTTCTAATTATGATTTACCTTCTTGTTCCGTTCTAGCTCGTTAAGTTTAGTAGCTTCTTCTCTTTTCAACCTTCAACTCTTGTTTCTAATTATGATTTACCTTCTTGTTCCGTTCTAGCTCGTTAAGTTTACAATGGGGTTCTGGACCAAAATTGTTGACACCGACCAGTGTACCCCCTAGGGCCCGCCCTAACCGCGCCCATCCCCTGTTTCGCCAGTTTCAGATTGGAACTGTAAAGGGAATCTTCCCTAGGGTTCTCCCTACCCCCCCCCCCCGGCGGGCGATTTTTTTTCCTGAACCTTTCAGGCAGTGTCCGTGGAGTTTAAGTCAATCAGAGCGAGGACGTCACATAATACCACTTTTTGATTTTTTCAATGGCCCTATACAAATGTACACTGTACTGCCCGAAAGGTTCAGGGAAAAAAATTCGCCCCCGGCGGGCCCCCAGCCCATGTTCTGCCAAAACGTAACTTTTGTATACAAACGTTTACGTATTACGTTTACGTATTATTTCGGGAGTATACAGCCTGTGCAACAAATCATCTTGCGCTACTAAGCTAAATCAATCACAAGAACCATCTCTGCCCTCACAGGTACCCATTTACCCTTGGGTGGAGAGAAGCAATTATAGTTAAGTGTCTTGCTCAGGGACACAGGTGTCACAACCGGGACTCGAACTCACACTCTGCTGACCAGAAACACCAGGGCTTGAGTTCGGTGCTCTTATCCGCTCGGCCATGACACCCTGATACCGGCCAGACCACAAGTGCAGGAAGTAGGATTAATGTATAATCCGGATGCTGCCGGGGTTATGGCCAGCAGGGATTAAGGGGCACCATCAACAACATTGGAGACCGCAGAAAGTTGATCGAGGTGTATGAATAGCCACTTGGGTCTGTCTCCCTAGTTTTCCCAATCTATCTAGCCGTATATCAGAGCTCGGTTTTATGGCGCTGGTCTTATCTGAGGTGCGGAGCGTGATCAGCCTTGTTGCTTTGTTCATCTTGACCGATACTTGGGGCAGCTTTTTCATGTACAGCAGTGCTAGCTGTTCAAAGGTATACATCCCTGCAGGGACTGAAATCTTTTGAGAATGATCATCCGAAGTAGAGTGCCACAGAATTCCAGCCGAAAACCAATATTGCGATAGCCAACCTCATAATGCAAACCCCTGAGGGCGACATGGAGCTTGTCATCTATATTGTCTATTACAGTTTGGAGTCTGGATTACAACTGCTCAGCCAGTAGAGCTCTGACCAAAAAGAAAGACATGCTGCCTGAGCTTGCATTCTTATGGCGCCACGCCTCTCAATCTGTGTAGGTCTTGACGCAGAAGTACAACTCAGTCCTTTGACCTCCGCAAACAGACCAAATGGATTGGGCTTTTCCACTGCAAAGACAGGGACTCTTTTGAAGATTGCCTGCGGGAGAATGACGTTGTCCCAACAAGAGAGCTAGAAGTGAGAATCGCTTAGGCAGTGGCAATCTAAAGCTAAACACGCTAGCTCATACTAAAGACTGTTAAGCCGGCTGCTTATTAGTTGTTAACATAAGCTTAATAGGTTATTATGCGGGAGTAAACACAGCTAATCATGATACAGCTGGCAGCGGTTCTTGAGATTTTGGTCGAGTATGTTAGTCTCAGGCGCAGAACAACGCATGTAATCTCACTGTTTCAAACTTTTGTATACAAAGGTTTCAAGATGGATTGTGATGATTTGATCGACCCTTGCTCTATGGATCGACCAACTGTTGCAAGAGGATACCGATGAAAGTACCGGTACCATGACAAAAAAAAGGCTACACCGATACGCTTTGTGGGACAACGAGGTTTCCAAACACTATAGCCGCTACGCGGCACGACCAGGGGCCTCAGAAACACCAGGGCGTCTGCGCTGCAGATGTATGCACTATCAGCGGACGCATTTCTACCCATTCCAACTGAAATCGGACCCAGCTTGTCACAGACCTCGAAGAATATCCCTTTGTCGAGCATGCGCTGACGACGGCCTGCTGCGAGCTGTATTATCGCTATGGGATGTACTTAGCTCCGCTTACAGCAGCAATGACCACCGCTAAGCACTGCAAATTTGACGACCGGGTAGTGACAATCCACAAAGTGGACAAAGTGGCAGCGATGCAATGACACCCGCGCTGGAACCAAAAACCAAACTCTCTGATTTCTACTTACCGTCGCCAGAGCAACGTGATTGCGAAATCGCCTTTGTCATCGTGGGACTTGGAGCCACTTCTTTCGTAGCCTATGTGCTCGTCAAGTGAGTTGCTGTGCCCGAATCACGCAGCTCGCTTTACCAGAGCAAACCCTTTTTGTGTGTGGTGCACTGCCAACCAAAAATGGGAGTTGCCTGTTGGAGACTGATACAGCTGCTGAATACGTAAACTATAAACTTTGTATACGTAAAGTTTGTATACAACAGTTTGTTTGAAGATGGATGCTAAACTGTCTGCATTGTACTGCAGTCCCAAAAGGATACTGGAAGGGGCTTGCGGCAATAAAAAGATTGGCCGAGGCTGCAAAGGTCTCTCAGAATGTGAATAGGGCTTGGTTCCAGAAACAGGCCATATGACAGATACCCCAGCCCCTCACCGCGTGCCTCGCCCAAAAATGTGATATTTCAGTGCCTAATGAAGTCAACCAATCTGAACTATTGTTTCTTCCACACGGTCGCCTGCCCAGCGGGCCGGAAGATTTACAAATACGTACTGCCTGTGTTTGATGTTGCCAGCTGCTGCAAAGAAGCTGAACCACTGACTTCAAAGGCCTTCGCCGAAGTGGCTACTTTGTCCCGCATTTACAAGTGTGGACCTTTGAAATGGCCGAAGCTGCTACATGTTGACCCTGGGCGTGAGTTTATGGGCTCCACGCCCCAGACCCTGGAAAAACATGGCGTCACAGTCCGACGAGGTGAAGAGACTAAGAGAGTTGCATCGGGAGCAGGGCATCGTGGAAAGATTCAACTGAACTCTGGCAGAAAGGCTATTTGGGCATCAGTTAGAGAGCTGCGGCTCCCAGATGATGAGAGGTCAACTTAGTCGGTAGCACGGCTTCCATCTGTTGTCGTGGCTCTGAACATCACTGAGGTTACCAGATTGACTGGCATAAAGCCCTCAAAAGGCGAAATCGGTGACACAAAAGCCCTCTGTCATTGAAGGACGCCCTGTTGGTCTCAACGAGCAAAAGCTCCCCTCCGATGTGGATGTTCAGTACCTGTACCAGCCAGGTGAGCTGGAAGGTGGACGTCGTCGCGCAACTGACCCAGAATGGTCTCTCCGGGTGTACCGGCTTTGGCGTTCAGTCACCAAACCCGGAGAGCCTGTTCTCTATTATCTGCATGGTGATGTGGTACTGGCTCATTGGTTTGTCCATGGGGAGCTACTTGTGATGCCTCCTGACACCCAGCTGCCCCCTGATGGGGTCCTACTGTCTATGCCTCGGCCAGGATCTCGTCGATGAGGTCATTAAACTGACCCAGGCAAGTCGGCAGGACTGTTTCTTTGTGGCTGTAGGCCAGTGTGGCGACACCGTTTGCAGCTATCCGCCTCTTTGTGGAGGGTGATACTTTGTTCAGGTGCTGCCCGTAGATTTTGTGGCTTTCTAAACGCAGCACATCCATTCCGTGGCGGAAGGTCTTTTATGGAAGAGAGCCTCCTTATACTGTTCGTGGCGAATGTGCTTCTTCACACTTTTTCACACCCTTAGCCTTCTTGACGTTTTTGCCGCCGGCCTCGAGGATGGAGTGTATACCGTACATCTTGGGTCGCAACCCCACATACTCGGCGATGGGGTGCCCAGCACACTTGTCCTTCATCTTGCCCAGTACCTTCTTGTTTGTCGTGCTGTGAAGGAAATTCTATTTTGGGTAGTCGGACGTGTCGTAGGGGTTCTGGTCCTCGGCTATGTCTTTGTACACGTCCCCGGTCTGGATATTGAGGAGGAGGGAGTCTGTGTCATTGTAAAGGAGCTTACACCGTTCACCATACCAAGTCGTACATGAGATGCTTCAAGAGGTCGTGTATGCTCATACCCACGTAGACAGTTCGGTTGAGTATACCATGCGGCTCCTGTGGATCTGGATCGCCGCAAGGTTGTCATCAAAGATGTTAACCCGAGCGAAGGTATTCAACAATATATGAAATAAAATTAAATTCAAAAAATCGCCAACATTTAAAGAAAAATAATATAAAAAACAAGAGGTGTTCCGGGCGGAATGCCCAAACACCTAATAACACAAGATTTATCGAGCAAAAACTTGAAAAAATAAAAGAAGGGGGCACTGAATAAAAGAAAACTACAATATTCTGTCAAGAGTTGGAATTGTGGACCTGCGTCTGACTGGAAACTTGATTTGAGCTTACGGATAGATGAGCTGGATTTGAGGGGTGGGAGCATAATGTCTATGTTTGGTTGAGCAAAGGTGATTACAGCCAAATTTATGAAGCAGGTCATCACGACGAGACACGAAAGATATAATGCCTAAACTGGTATACGAGTGTACTGTCATAAGAAACATACTGATTGCCTGGATTATACGGCATGCACGTTTCAGAACGTTCTCTATTTGTTACACTGAAGTTGAGTAATAGACGAATGTCTAACTTGACAAGCATACTCCAAGACAGGTCTGATGTAGCACAGAATAGAAAGAGCAAATAATAGGGACTGGGGACTGTAGCTTTCCTTAAAATACATAGAGTGTACAGTTTGCGTGAAGCTCTTAAAATTACATCAAATACATGCATATCCCATTTTAGATTATCCTAAAAATGGTAACACCTAGAAGCTTCAAGTGCGTCACTGATTTAATTCAAGGAAAACACAGACTTTTAAAAACGAGACTTTCATAAGCTGGCACATCATTGGAGTCACACCATTCAGACAAACTATCAAGGTAAGTCTGTGGGTTAAGCTAAGTATCACGTTTGGTGTTTTGATTACGGCCAAACAGTAGGCCTACAGGATGGGAATAATGGAATGTCTGACCCCCAGGTTGATATACTAATAACAATGTTGTGATTTACCCGATCAAATGCTTTTAATAAAGTATGGCGGTGAGATAAGCATAGCCTAACAGTTAGGTTTATTAAGACCCATACACAAAGTTCAACATGTCAACAAGACAATGAACAGTGGAGCAGTTGCCCTTGCTGTACCATACTGTTTTGAGTCGAGTTTACTTGAGATGTCTTCAGAGGATCCACTCAAGTAACGTGCAAAAACTGGAGTAATTGAAATTGGTCTCAGTTGGTCAAAGGAAATGATCTTCTTTTCTTTGGACAAGCACCACTGTTGCAGTTTTCCAAGCCGAGGGAAAATTCCTTCTCGAATGCAAGCTTTGAACACAGTAGAGAGAGAATCAGTATAGTATGATAATTCCTTTAGTCAAACACAGGCAAACTTATAAGATGGGTGACCTGACTTACTTGTTCATTCGATTGAGGGCATTGAGAATTTGACCCCGGTGGTTGGAGGTGTGAATCCGCTGATAGGTATGATAGGTCCAAAGGTGGTATAGTTTAAACGTCCACAATTGACCTTTATCACACTGCCGCCATCTTGGTCATGTTCCCTGTATCCAATAATAGTAATGAATGCTAATATTCATTGTACAAAAAGGAACCAGACTATTTTTCCATTCCAGCCTAAGTTTGTTTACATTGGTTTGAATGTGAGAAAATCAAGATGGCCGCACCGTGATAAAGGTCTATATCCATCCGCCTTTCTAATGAATGATAAAACTGCCGGACGCCACCATCGGCGATTGCTGGGTCATATACTTCGAAGAGTCAATAAATTATTGGTAATTCTTCATTCAGGCCATTAATACACCATCGTTTTGGTTGGTAGGGCCTAAGCAGTTTGCATTACAGCTCAATTCAGTTTTTCAAATTTTTTGAACGTAGGGCTTACACATTATGTTGATTTGTCAGAGCTTATCTACACGATATTATATATTTCAATATTTTCCAATTGAGATATTATGATGCAGTGGTGGTTTGGGGATGTCCATTACACTTTTCGTAATCACCATCATGATCAGGCTGTATTAATTAATTCTTTTTCCAAATTTGCTGTCACTTGTCATACATAAATACTATTTATTTGGGAGAGATAATGTCCCAGAGCTCTCTGTGGGTATTAATACCCACAGAGAGCTTTGTTTTGTATTTAAAACATATTTTTATCAGAGAAATAGCCTATTGTAAATTTTAGGGCTAGTTGTATCAAATATAATTATAGGAACCTTGTGCTGTGTAATGTATGTCACGTAGGCAGCCTCGTGTTGATCTTTTTCACGTGTTACCGTGCTGTGCTATGTGCAATGTGTGCTATTGATTGGAGGATTAAAATCAGTTTAAATGCAGGAGATAATTTCATGTTTTAGACGTCTTAGTGATTTTGCGCGTAGTATTTTGGTGAATGCCTTTTTAGTTTGGCCGGCTTCTTTTCCGTACCTCTACAATAGTATAATACACTTTTATTGAGTGGTTCCTGGTTTTAAAAACTGACTTTTATCATCTTGTTTTAGATCAAACATTGTCCACACTGAAAAAAAATGCTGTAATTTTCTTTTACAATATTGTGATTTTATATAACTTTAGATTGTAGGAATATACGTAGGCCTACCTAAGTTATGTTCCTTCTTTGGAAATGTGTTCGTCTTTTGATGGAATCAGTTTATTATTATCAGATCTACTCTTGGAAACCTAAGTAAATGATTATTTTTAAATAGGCCTAGAATCACAAAAAAACAAAGGTCAATGAATAATAAAGTTGCATCAGGCCCAAGTAAGATTGAGGGCGTACTTGGTTTCCAAACATGACAATATACAAATAATTACAACTTTATAAAGTGACTGTTTTATGTAGCTATTGTTTTCGGGGACGGCCTTTATTTTGTTCTCCCCCCCCCCCTTTTTTAATTGTTTTACCGATGAAGTTCGGTGACGGCTCTATATTCTGACACCCCTATGTTCCGACAACCCTATGTTCCGAAAATCCAATGTGATTTATTTGCTAGGGTTAGGGTTAGGGTAAGGGTTAGGGTTGGGGCTAGGAAAATACACTAAGGTTGTCCGGAACATAGGGGTGTCGGAATAGGGGTGTAACCGTGTACATGTACAGTACGCATACCCGTCACTCCTGTACAATGCAGCGTCTAAAGCTATTTTGATGGTACATTACATTGGTACACTCCTCACACAGTGTATAATTTTCTGTACTTGTATGTTATTGTATCTACATGTACATGTACATGTACATGTACATGTACATGTACATGTACATGTACATGTACAGTGACTGACGGTAGAGGGCTAACCTCGTCCCCATGGTGTGTCGAGCAGTACAAGGTTGGAAATAAAAGAAAACTATGGGGACGAGGTTGGTAGAGGGCCTCATCAAAACTGTACTGCAAATACAGGATACGGCCGTGTACGGCGGTAGGTGTACGGGCGTACGCTATTAAAAACCCACATTTGTTTGCACGAGCTATTCATAAAACCTTAGTCTGTGTCAAAACGTGTGTGAGAACGAAACCAAAACCTCCATGCATCAACCATAGTTAGACTCTTTTTTAGAGATGGATAAGTTAAAAAAGAGTTTTCGCTTCAAAACAGTGAAAGTACCGTCAGTTCAAGAACCAATTTTGACAGAGGACGAACGAGAGGAACTTGGGCAGTATAAATACCCATGGCATAACATCGTGTTTGAAGGGGGCGGTAACAAGGGTCTCTCCTATGCGGGGTCAGTTCGGGTAGGTGATGTATTTTTAATGAGCTTCTCTATAAAGTGCTTGTTTGTATGTCCTTCATCATATGATCATGTTCTTTGATACACAATGGAGGTAGGTTATATGACATTTTCCTCCCTCTTTGTTGTTGAGGAACTTTAATTTAGAAAGCTAAATTATGATGAATGTCACACACAATTGGTAGCCCTGGTGGTAGGACGTCAGTCAGTGCCACTGCACTGACGTCCTGGGTATAAAGATCCTTTACAATGCGAACAAAATTTTGAGTAACATTTTAAAATATTTTTACCTCCAATTTGAGAAGCTGAAACTCCATTCACTTATTCTTGGTGCCTTTAATTACACTTTTGCTGAGTACAAAACCTATCAAATACATCCATGCATGACATTATTTCCGAAAATAAGTCCAAGTTGTGCACTGGCGCTGCGACTGTGTCATGTTGCCGCCCGAAGAAAAAGCGTTCAGTGTTACGGGTTAGACAGCGCCCTCTTTTGTGGACTTGGTTCCATGTCAGTTGAGGTTGTCGCAACGAATGCGTCAATTTCCATTTTATTTTCACAATAATGTCATCCAAGGATAAAATTGGCAATTCTGAATAGAGTAGGCGTAAGGTTCAGGACACAAGGAACATGTGAGTCACGTTTCAGCTTCCTCAAAAAGGTAAAAATGTGATAAAAAATGGTTATAAATTTTGTCGCAATGCCTGAGGACCTTTATACCCTGGACCCCGTCGCGTTGTATGCAACGGAGGAGTCCAACCTGGGCTAACACAATTGGGTGCATTGAAAATGTTGGAAAAAAAGGTCTGGGAGTGGGAGGATCAAATTCAAGGGTTGCAATTGTCGCAGCTAGAAAAAGTAAATTAAATTGGTGATTTATCACCTACATGTACTGAGCAATGATTAATGTATGCTGACTTTGTTTTCACTAATCAAGGGAGAAGGTACATATATAGGCCCGGACCTTCAAGAATGACTTGTTGACATCAAATTCAAAGTATGTGTGATGTACACGAGTAAACGATAGTGTTGCTTCTGCCATTCGGTGGGTGGCTTGATCTTTTTTAGGGGCCGAAATTGCCCCACTCCCTACTGGTACTGCAACAGGCCTGGAATTTCATCTTTTGAGAGGGCAAGGCCATTTTAATTTGCAAAGGGCATACAGTATGTTGGAAAATCTGAAATTCTATAGGAAACTTTTGAAGGGGCACCAAGGCCAAGACCAAGGCAACCATGTTACTGTTGGTAAGTCAAATTGCGTCACATGCGCATGTATTTACTGCGTACCCTAAGTTTTTGCTATTTCCGGCTCCAAAGTTTGCATTTACATTTGTGTGTAATTTTATCAAAAATCATTTTATCTTTCAAAGGCATACATCAGGCATGATATTCTTCCTACAAATACTTACATTAAGTCTGTTTTCTGATTGTTTTGCCCTTGGAAAAATCTGATTTTTTTATTAATAAGGCCTGAAAAGTCTATTTAAGACTCTTCCATGCAATGTACATGTAGGGGAACCCTTGTACTCAACAGTCCAAGAACCAAATATCATGCCTGATACAAAGTACGTAGAAACTTATCAATATTCTAGAACGACACGTATGTAAAAGCAAAGTCCAACTATTTAAAAATATATATATATACTGTTGTATAAGAAAAAATCCTCACACAAAATCAAGCTCAATGCAAATTTCCTATTGGCTTCTGAAATTGTTGGAGCCAGTTTGTGTGAAGCAGGTGTGGCTAACAGTGGAATTAAGTCACACTTATGAACAGGATCTAAGAGGCAATGGCCTCAGTGGCCTCTGGATTTTTCAGTCTTGACACCATGTACAATGGCCCTTGTTCTAAATATAAACAACTTTTAATTATTTTTTAGTAAAATACATTAAAAGGCCTACCACAAGAGCAAAATGTACTTTAGTATTGTATGTAGTGATTTATGTACAGTTCCGGCTTATGGTAGTGGAGCTCTGGCTGAAGAGAAGAATCTGTTTTGTTTTCAAATGTGGAATTTTAAAATACATTTAAATTAATTCATTACAAGTCCTCCTCATGCAATAAAATGGGTCAATGGGTGAACTATGATACTCCAGAATCACACACAATGTACACATATTTTTTAGAGGGCTATCTGAAATTTGATGGGTATGAGTGTGAGTTGCAATATTTTAGCATTGTTGCAAAAACAAGGCCAATGACTTTTTTTTTTTTTTTTTTTTTTTTTTTTTTTTACTGCGCCTTGAACACCCAGCAGGGTGGATATGTGCGCATTACAAGTCTTATTATTATTATTATTATTACTAATTCTGCTTGCTTGCAATGTATGAAAGTGGCTCAAGTACAGAATTGGTATATTGAAAACAAAAGTTATTAATATTAGTTTCAATCTGAAAGCTCACTGATTTTTTACTTTCTCATCAGTATCAATCCTCCAAAGAAACATTACCATCTGGCGACTGTCATTAATTTCTCATAGTTAAGATAAAAGCATTTACCACAATCAAAATAAGTCAAACCTGTATGAATCATTGAATGTGCACAAAAACCCTAATGAAATATAAACCATTAAATCAAAAATACAAAAACCTATCCAGGTAATTGTAGCATTTTGTTATACATACATGTACACTGTCACAGTTACATCAATCTTACATCAAAATTTTCTCACATTCTGCGCATAAAACATTAATTGGGTACCGTGACTAGCAAGGGGTGTTTTTTCCTTGTTCTTTGAATCAGATTTAAACAAAACAGCCTGGACTTTTTGAAACAAAAATCTTGTTCAGATTTAGTGATGTAACTCCCAACAGTTTGGGTCTAGAATTATTAGAAGCCCCTAGGAAATGCATCAATTGAAAGAGTTTTTCTTTTGGGATTGTCGCAAGAAACTGTTAAGGACTGGAACTGCCTCTCACATGCTTTGTTAAGACACAAAGTCTCATGAAAAAAGGTCAGCTTTTGGTTTTATAACCAGTTAACGCTGGGTATCTTCCATTTTTTCACTTCCGCCCTGATGGGGTTATTTATTTAGAACGCTAAAATTGTTTCTCATTAAGTACCGCTGGCACAAAGAAACTTTGACTTTTAAAACAAAGCCAAGAGAGCAAAGAATTTGTTTGAAGCAGGTTTTGAGGTGTTTTTTTTTTCGTTCTCTTTGAAGAAAATACAATTTTCACGCACCATGAATAACCAAACCTCGGCCATGAGACACAGCCGCCAATTAGGTCCATGGCCAGAACCAAGGCTGGAATCTTGGTCCGCTCAGATTTACTTCCATTGAGCCACAACACAATGCTTGACCATAAAGAACATGCAATAAAAGGGGATCGTTGTAATCCTTGAGCAAGCTGCTACATTAAGTAGTAGTACGGTACCCAAACTGTGCGAAACTAGGACGTCATTGTCTAGGAGATTCCATGCATCTGTCATGTATAATCCATGGGACACAAGGCCTGTTTTCGCGCTATGTAACAAAGTACTTATATCCCAATTTGAAATATTGCCTTACTTTGGTTTGTTACTGCAGTTGACACGGTTTGCATAACAGTCCGCATAAATTCGCAATTTGACACTTTGAGCCAGATGTTGGAGGTTGAGCAATATTTCTGCATTTTCTCATAAATTTCCAGATTTTATTTAAATTTTATTAAATACATTGTGAGTTTTAAATGTAATCATTCCACCATTATGTTTTTTGGGGTGGAAAAAAAGTGATGTGACAAAAATAAAAACCACACAAAATTGCACCCACGTTAATCTCCCATAGCTGATGGCTCAGAGGTGCCCGGAAGCCCAATGGTGACCTTATCGTCATGAGACTTACACGGTCTATTCCAAAAAGTCACATCTGTAGCAAAAATGGGCGTGTCAACATGACATCCAGCATTAACTGGTTTAGAGTTGCTTTTAAATCTTCAAATGTTCAGCAGTTTTATCACCCATATCTTTATTTTACATTTATAGGTACTTGAAGAGATTGGAATATGGGACCAAGTTAAGAGAATAGCTGGGACGAGTGCAGGAGCAATGACAGCTGGTCTTTTGGCTGTGGGATACAACTCTTATGATTTGGAAGCATTCTTGAAACAACCAGACCTTGAAAAGATCTTTCTCGGTAAGATTAGAACCCTAGAAAATGTGATAACTAGTGTCAGTTTTCCTGCTCTTTTCAGGCAATGTAAGCAGCTTAATTAAACATTGAGTTATTCTATTTTACATAGAAATTGAAAGCTTCTCAAAACAGTCATTCAATTCACTAACACTTACTGTGTAAGCAATTGTTCTCTTGTGTTATGCATTTTAAAACCATTTCCATTCAATTAAACAATCCACTCACTGGTAAACAGCATACAAATTCTGAGGAGCTTTGTAGCGTCCATTTGGTTAGAATTCAAACCCATTTTCAGGCAGGCATTTATGGGAGTTGTGCAGCTAATGTGACGCTTTGTTGATCTATAATTAGCAGGGGCTCCCCTTTAGATTTTGAAAGTTGTAAAAGTTGTTCACTACATGTATATATGAGAATCACTTTCCTGATGTTCTTCGACAATGCTCGCTTCAAACAGAAGAATCTGTGAAGAAATAGCTAAGAAATGTATGGAGAAATTTTAAAAAATCAATGACACATAGCGTCTTGAAATTAGATTAGATTAGATTAGATCATTTATTGTCCACATTTTTTAAAATATGGAAATTTGATTACCACTGGCTAATAGGTAAAGAACAAACAATATGTATTTTACTATGTACGCACAAAGTACAACAAACAATAAAAGACTAGTATTAAAATACGAAAATTCAATATGTACACACAAAGAACAATGAACATTAAAAAAACAGGTACAGCACATCAGAAGATTAAAAGCAACAAACGGTGGATACAAATGTAGCTCCCTAGGTGATCTGAGGTTGATTAGCAAAGCTCAGTAGACAAGGGGAGACAAAAAACACACTACAAGTTAACGCCCCTCTGAGCAGTAGCATTGAACATATGAATGGCATTGGGAACAAATGATTGTCTGGAGTGACAATGGGAGGTACGTGGGACATGGAGACGGACACCTGATCAATTGAATAAAAAACAATTGTGCAGTGAGTGTGAGGGGTCATGCATTATTTTATGAACTTTTAACAGAACCTGTTTGTCATAGAGAGAAGTTATTGTGGGAAGATCTTTAAAAATTATGTGCTGAGCAATCTTCCTAGGTCTTTCCAATTTGTGAACATTTTCTTTTGGTAGATTCCCAAAATTACAGATAAAACTAAAAGTAAGAATGCTTCGAATCACAGACTGATAAAAAAGAACCAAGATACGGTTGTCTACATTAAACACTTTCAATTTTCTAAGAAAATAGAGCCGTTGGTTAGTTACATGTGTACCACACAGCATTTGAGAGTTGCTACTCCATTTTAGTTTATTGTCGATGACCGTAACCAGGTACTTAAACTCTGTAACTTGTTACATAGTGTGATTTTACAAAATCGATGAGGTCATAAAAAAACACCTAAAAAACATTTTTGTAGAAATCTCTTGTTGCACCTACTCTGCTAAACTGATGCCAGTTTGGCATAGCTAAAAAGAACGACTTATAAGTTCAGTTGAATATGATTCACATGCCTCAGTGTCAAATTGAAGTTTTCCACTGTGGTGTATTTTGCTTGAAAAAGTAACTAACTAGAGGATGGAAATTTCATCCCAATTTAAAAGTTCTTTTATTTGATGTGATTCTCAAAAATAGACTTGTAATATTCGTGTGCTCTGAAGCCCCCAAACTATTGACTTAACTGAGTAAGAAGGATTACAACTACTGTACATGTAGATACATTTTGTTTGCACGAGCTATTCATAAAACCTTAATAGCTTGGCTGACCCTCACATAATCATGACTAAGGTCAAGGGTAAAACTGGTTGTAGGAAAGTGTACTGTAGGCCTACATGCAAGGTTATTGTTCAGTGTTTATTCATCATAAAAACCAACAAATGTTACGGGTAAGGTGTGACTTACAACTTAAAGGTATGGGCATAATAGATGGGTAAATACTCCAAAAATAAATGACCACAACAACTTCCTTTGCGAGAAGCACTAGCTGCAGCTGTTGATAGTATAAACAGGGTTTGGATGATTTTTCACCCAAAAACATTTGAATCTGAGAAACCACTCATGCATGAATCGTTTCTCAGATTTCTGTAGTGTTGGTTGGTGTCCATTTGCAAATGCTGCGGCTAGGGATGTGGTTGGTACCCACTGTCACCTCACTAAATGTGAATGGATTTGAGGGTCTTGTGAAAATACTGTGACTTTTTATTGTATCTTTCTTTATGTAATTAAGCATTACCTTGACATAGTATAATCCATGACCCTATCTTTAATTTTAAAGGTGACCATTTTTTACGGACTGACAACGTTTAAAGGTGACTCATTTTATGGACTGACAATAATGACTTACAACTTAAAGGTGACCTCGTTTGTATGGACTGACAATGTGAAATGGTGACCCATTCAGTATAGACTGAAATTAACAATGACTTACAACTTACAGGTGACCCCATTTGTATGGACTGACAATGTTTAAAGGTAACCCATTTAGTATGGATTTACAATGTAGTGCTGTTGTAAAATTGCTGGGCACATGTCTTACAAGATAAAGTATGGACTTTAATTGGTTTCAATCTGAAAGACCACTGATTTTTAAGTCCATTTCCAATCCTACAGAGAAACTATTTAATTTATCTGTACATTACTGTCAAAGTCAAGTAAATAGCATTTGATGACCCCCCAAAATCACTGATGCTTTCATCAGAGGTCAAAAGTTCCAGTAGCCGGCTAGTCTGGGACTAGCAGATTTACACCATGGCTGCTAATTTTTTCTAGTTTGATTGTTGATCATCACAAATACTAGGCTAATGAGGTGTGCTACAATACATTAAATGACTTTTGGGTAATTAAATGAAATACTTCGGTGACCAGTTTGTGATTATGATGTACACAATGCACTCACACACATGCACACACATCACAACCATGATTTGTGAACACACGGTTTTTTATGGTTTATAAACCATGATTTTTGAACACTCGGTTTTTTATGGTTTATAAACCATGATTTTTGAACACACGGTTTTTTATGGTTTATAAACCATGATTTTTGAACACTCGGTTTTTTATGGTTTATAAACCATGATTTGTGAACACACCGTTTTTTATGGTTTATAAACCATGATTTTTGAACGCACGGTTTTTTATGGTTTATAAACCAGGATTTTTGAACACACGGTTTTTTATGGTTTATAAACCAGGATTTTTGAACACACGTTTTTTTTATGGTTTACAAACCATGATTTTTGAACACACGGTTTTTATGGTTTACAAACCATGATTTGTAAACCATGTTTTGAAGGTGCTATAATTTTCATGGTTTATAAACCACGTTTTGAAGGTGTTTAAATTTCTTGGTTTATAAACCATGTTTTTAAGGTGCTTAAAATGTCATGGTTTATAAACCATGTTTTTAAGGTGCTTAAAATTTCATGGTTTACAAAATCATGGTGTATAAACCAAGTTTTGAAGGTGTTCAAATTTTCATGGTTTATAAACCATGATTTGTAAATCATGATGCTAGAAAATTCATGGTTTATAAACCACGTTTTGAAGGTGCTTAAAATTTCTTGGTTTATAAACCATGTTTTGAAACGTGCTTAAAATTTCATGGTTTATAAACCATGTTTTTAAGGTGCTTACAATTTCATGGTTTACAAATCATGGTTTATAAACCATGTTTTCTGAGGCTTCAGTTTTACATGGTTTATAAACCATAATTTATAAGCTTTGATTGTATATTCATGGTATGTAAACCACAAAAAAAAATACAGCAATTTCTATGGTTTACATCCAATTGTTACAAACCATGGTTAAAACATGTCAAAAAAACGCTAAACAATTAATTGACAAACGGCGCCCCATACTGGAAAGGTTTATAATTGTTATGAGGGGGAAATAGACCATGGTGTAAACAGTTTCTAGCATAGTTAGTAAGCTTGACTCTGCTACAGCATGCTTTCATTGTCATTATTAGGAATTTAGCAATGAAATCTTTTCAAGAGTTTCAGTGATGTCATTCTTGTTAATAGCACACTGTCATTTTTCTGTGAATGACAAAAACTACAACCTTTTCCGGTTCACATCAACTCAGGAACCATTCTGAGTTCAACACAACTGTAGGTCTTGGATTTTGTTCTAAATTATGAAAGTAGATACATATTTTCCCTGCCTTCCAGGCAGACAATTTCTAAAGGATCTTTACCAAAATGGGAAACCACAATAACAATAATTACTGTAGATTCTGTGGGCTAATCGAAACTCAGGAAAGGAATACTTTGGTAGGTTTAAAATGTGATACAAATCATTTAGGATTTTATTACTGCATTGTTTCAATATTCTATGTAAATTGCTCAGTGATTTTGCCCCAAAAATAAGAGAAATATAAATATTCGGAAATCCATTCGCAACAAATATTTAAAGAATTAACTTGAATTTCAGGATGTTTGACTAAAAAGGGAACCTCGAAGGAACCTTGGTCTTCGGTTACGTCAAGCACTAGTCTCTCAGTACATGTATCACACTTCCGTTCTGTAAATGCCTTAAAAAGAAAAACACAATCAGCAGTTGATCATTGTCTGCTTGTAGAGACCTTCATATATATACCAGGATGGATCCTAACACAGGATCCACACATAATACAGGATATCCTGCAAATGTTTTTTTCTTTCTTTTTTTTCCTTCTTTTTTTGCCCATCAGCAAAATACCTTTAGGAAAGGAAATGGCAATATTCCAGCTGCAGCCACGTGTAATACTTACACTGTACACTGGAAACGCATTGTACTCTTCAAGATTACATGTGTGCATGTGTAGCTTGGTCCATAAAATGTATGAAAACTTAAAATCAGGTTTTCTTGATTTTCATAACCTGTAAAATTATCAAACACTCATAAATGGAGTTTTAGGCAATTTTCTAGAACAGAGTGTCTACATTTTCAGTTTGTTTTAAATGCTAACTAGGGTTTCCAAATGCCTTAGTTACATACATGTACAATTTCTTTTTGAGTGACCTAACGCATTCCGCAACACAATTACTGGCAGGCAAAATACTACATTGATTATGAAAAAATTGACACTTATACCGTAAATACCTTATAAAGCCAAGAATTCAAAAAAATCATTTGAACAAGTTTTGATGTGCCTCCTTCCTCATAACAAACCTTGATAAAATTACAGGCCTACTTCGCAATTTTCATGAAGTGTAAGATTGTATGTTTTCATCCATTGAGTTGCTTGCAGGAAGTCCCAGATCTGTGGCTTTTTTGTAGGTGATGTCAAGTTGAGGGCGGGGGGGGGGGGGGGGTTCAGAAATAGATTGATATTTTTTTAAGAGATTTTTGTTTTAATTTTGATTGTGTGCAGGAAGGGGAGGCAACATTAATTCTGTTAAATGTTAGTGTTGTATCTTTGGTTTCTTTACAGATGCTAAGTTTGGTATCCTGAGTGTGTTACCCAACTTTGTGAAACGTTTTGGCTGGCATCCTGGTAACAAGCTCTATGCTTGGTTTGGTAAGATGATTCAAAAGAAGACTGGAAATCCAGACAGCACATTTGAAGAGGTAAATATTTTCTATATAATTTGACTCATGGGCATAGCAACCTTGGGCAATCTCCCTGGAAGGTCTATCCAAACAGGTTTGTCCACAAATAATCTTCTTTAATTCAAGAAAGACTAGCGCACACAGCATAGAACCCCACTGAATTCAATGTCAAATCAACAAACTTTTTTCCACAAACTTATGTGCTAAGAAGAAATAATTAATGCTTTTTGGCCAGGAAAATGACTGAATTGTTCTCTGGATGCTCTTTTTCTACGAGATTTAGTGGTTAATTTGCCAAATGAGATTCAAAATCCACAGATTGAACACCACTCAATGTAACAGGTATTTCAGAATTGTTGATAAATTTAAGCTATCAGTTAATCATAATTTTGCTGGGAAGGAAAAGAAAAACAATTTGATTATAAGATGTGCAAAGAATTATTCTATGTTTATTTATTTCAATACACATCCAACAGCGCAAGCCCCAATAATAGCGTGGTGATTAGGAAACGAGAAGAAAATAACGTTTCACAGACCTGCCAACCTGTACGCATTTTGCGTATCATGTATGCATTTTCACATCTGGGTACAGCAGTACGAGATTTATTCTGAAAATACGCAAAAGACGCAAAATCTAAATCGCGGTGTTTTTAAACTGCAGCTCGAACGGACAATTTTGTTCTCAATTTCTTCAACTGTCATTCGTTCGACCCCAAGTGCAAAAACAACCGAACAAAGACACCCTGCATCTGAGTGATCATTATGTGCTTCGATAAAAAAGAGGTTGTGGTTAGAACTATATTTTAAATTCTTACTCCCGCTGGAACACAAATAAACCAATGCATAACAAAGGGGGTGGGAATGGCGCAATCCAGTTTCGGTCAATCTGGTACAGTACATTGTACATGTATATTGGTATGCATGGATGTACGTGTACACAACGCACGTGTTCGGCATCGCCGTGTGATTATACTTGAGTGTACAACATGGACGCCGATCGAAGTTTCAGATTAATTAATACATCGTTTCTGTTAGTTTTACTTTTATTAGGGGAGAATAGTGGGAATTTCATGGCCTGTGATCTTTGTATAAGAGAAACAAATGATGAATTGAAGTGGAACTGGAAAATTCTACGATAGGCTTTCGTTTGTCCGTTTACTGGGCAACCAAAGATGGAACCTTTCGCATTATTAATATTGTTGTCAAGTTATTTGCATGCCGAGTAAGTTACTAATAATTTAGGAACATTGTTGAACAGTGCTTTTCATATAAATTAATATATGTTATTGAAATAGAAATCAGTCAAAATGGGCTCACCGCCCGTAGGGAAACCCCTGGCCAATTTTTTGGTGAAAAGTACTTTTTGTACATTATTGAATTGTGTTTTTCATTGAGATTTATACATGATATTGGAACAGAAATCAGTCAAAATGGGCTTACCGCCCGTAGTGGGACCCCTGGCCAATTTTTAATTTTGTTTTCCTCCCAACAATTTTTTTGCCCCTTGAGTGACATCTATGATCTAGGCAATTGGAACATACAGCGCCAACAGTACATGTAGTTGGGCTTCTGGGTTATGGCGCCATGCACAGGCTTCTGGTTTTAATGCCGCTGCGCTAAATTGGTACTCTATTTTTTTTTACAAGATTGGCAGGTCTGCGTTTCATGTTTTGTCAGTGATTTCGTTCACCTGAATGATGTGTTCATATTGATTTGCAAGTTCACAATAGGAACCAAGTTTTGAGGGACTCATTTGTTTCTACATTGCAGTATTTTAGAAGAAATAAGACAGTATTGAATCAGGCAACGACTTTACCCAGCAAATGACTTTGATATTTTATTTCTTGTCCTACAGGTGTATAAGATGTTTGGGAAAGAGCTGTGTATCTGTGTTACCAATGTCAATTTTCTAGATTGTTATTACTGTCACGTGAAGACTACCCCAGATTTGCCCATCAGAATGGCCATGCGCATGTCAGGCTCTATCCCAGGTATGTGTTTGTCACCCTCTGTGTTATTGATACTGATGTAGGTCCATATTCAAAGGCTCAGGGTGGGGAGGAGGTTGTTTGTGTTTAGAATTTTGTGCGCATGTAGGTGACCTGGGCTCAATTTCTCAAAGCACTAACGGTCATCTCAAGATGAGTTGTCAATATCACCATAGTGATTTGTATTGTGACATCACTTTTTGCTTGGTAATTAAGATTGATACTCAATTAATCTCAGCTCTTTGTGAAATCAGCCCCAGCTTTAACAAAATGTTCCCCAGATTTGACTTTTTGAGATATTTCTACTGTATTAGCTTAATAAGCAATTTGTTTAATGATTACAAAATCATGACTTGGAGACCTTCCATTCCAAAATGATAAGGCATTTTTCCTTATGAATTCAGCAACCAAATATAGTGTGATCTTCTCACTTACTAAAAGTAGGAAAATGTACATTGTGCATTGTACATTGTATGCCACATACTCTCTCACTCCGACCCCCCCCCCCCCCCCCCGTGTTTACTGCACAGTGTCATGGTGATACTAGACTCACATTAACCACTGAGTGACGTACATTGTATGATAAAGCACATTGTATGATAAAGCGTTTGGCACCAAGAATTGCACTATTTGAATTTCTGAGAAAGAACTGTGCCATGGAATGAGTTGAAATTATGTACACCTGTTAGCTTTGGTTCAGACAAGTATAGAAGTTATGCTGTAGTCACCAGGTAGTCCTCAATTCTTCTTTCTTACTTCCCATTCATTTCAGGTGTTTTCTGTACAGTGAAAAACACATTAAGTTCCTTCCCAGATCATTACATCGATGGTGGACTCCTAGTGAATTATCCCATTCATGCCTTTGATGGTTTGTACTCAATGTTTCAACTCATCCGTCCTTTTTACCCTTTCCTAATACCATTGTCAACCAGAATCATACAACCTTGTTGTTAACATAGGCAACTTTGGTCAAACAAGGTCACACAGAGAAAAAGCACTCAAGCCTGAGCACAAGGTCTCCTGTAGCTTTGTCCAGGTTTAGCATTCGTAGCCCAGCTTACAGTGGTTAGAAAGAGAAAGATCTCATATTTTTAATGGTGATAGAAAATATGGGTTGCTCCTGCATAGTGAAAGGAATTGCAACCCTTCAATGGGATCAGATCCAAAATGCCAAAACACCTCTGGAGTACCATATATACAAGTGTACAAACAAGTTTTCAGATCACACTTAACCACTTTGAGTCAGTATTCCAAAAGATTGTCCTCTGCCTCTGTGCGGTATTATTTTTCCAAACTTTTTAGAGCTTCGGGAGTAAGCATTTGCCTTTGAAAATACCGTTGTCACAATCAAACTCTGATAAGGGAAAAACACTTGAAAAAGGAAAAACAACAATGTTCTCACAAATCACCAGGATTGTATTGTTTTTTTTGTGAGAAAATATGAGTATGCATTGACCTTGAAACACAAAACCTCAGCTGTAAATCCTGGCTGATAATCTGCCATGGGATGCTGGAATCTCTGTATGCCATATTTATATAACAAAAGGACAAATGTCTGGAATCGGGGATTACACAAAAATAGAGAGGGCTTTGAAGTTGTTCCGGATTGTAAAAACCGGCCGCCGTAGGCCAGTTTAGAAACATTTGGCGTGTATACACGCCTTCGATCGAGAAGTGGTTAAAGAGGGGGCTCCAAGGTCAAAATTAGTTTTGTGATGCCCTTATTCATCCAATGGCATCACAGTTAAAATTTATTTGTCTGGTACATTTTTGTAAAAAAAATATTTAGTTCTTTCCTGAATGTTGATGATATTCAAATAAAACGGCATTAAATTTTGACCTGTTTATTGACACAAAAATTCCCCTTTGTAATGTATACAGACCCATTTGTTGTTGATATCCAATTATGTCATGTTTAAAGTCCATGCTCAGTGACTCTTTTTTAAATGTTCCACATAGTCACACAGTCTTTCTAACACCTAATAATGGGGACTTGCTATTGCTGTTCTATTATTCCCTTTTCTAAAGAATTCCCTTGTGGGTTTCCAGTTGATCAAAGTCAAATTTGTGGGGGCCTTTGTTCAATTGTTTAACATCGCCCACATAGGTGGGTATGTGCCTACCCAAGAATGGAGGCCATTACACACTTGTGTATGTGTGAACACCCAATCTATTGGCTTTAAGGATGCAGAGTTATTGTTAAAAGTGGATTTGTTAATTGGGTTGGGGGCAATGTCCCCATTGGTTTGGTATATGAAGGTCCTCCCTCTGATGTTCTGTCACACCACCAGGATCCTTTATCTTAGTGTCCATGGTGTCTACAGGTAGATGTGGGTAGGCACACACACCTATGTGGGGACTTTTACACAATGGAACACACATCTCACAACATTTGTCTTTGTTCAACTGGGTTCCCACAGGGGAATTCTTTAGGAAAGGGAATAATAAAACAAGTAGGTGTTCAAAAGACTTTGTGGACCTTCCTTTGTTCATCTTTTTGTCCTGATAAATGTGGACCCCAATTGTGGTCCTATTATGTCCCTTGTTATAAGTCCTTGTTTTGAATGTCACTACAAGTACGCACACACCCCTGACTCTTTAAGAACAGTCTGTTTGATTTGACCTTGGTCATCTCCAGGCTGGTATTTGTCAATGAGACCAGAGGACACGTTCCTGAAAAAGATCCAACCACTTAGAGATATACGCAAGCTTTGGGACCGTAAAGAACGCTTCGGCCACAAGAATGAGAGAACTCTAGGCCTGCTCTTGGTAAGTTCACATTTCTATTTCAAATTAATATTTGTAAGTTTGCTGTAGGAGTCATTAATAGCAACATGAAAAATTGTGTAATATTAAAAAGCCCTAAGTGGTACATCCTGGTTTGATTGGCTGCATATTGCGCCACAGCACCTTGTTAACCATTACATGGTGCTATGTAAAGGAATAGGTCTCATACTTCAACACGTAACCCCTTACTTACCTTGTAGGAAAAATACTGAGCGCTTTAAGACACCCATCGGGAGTATAAAGCGCTATAAAAGAACTGCGTATTATTATTATTATTATTATTATTATTATTACATCTGGGTCTTTTTAAATTAAATTCAATTCAATTCAACTCAACATTTATTTCCATATTGCAAAATGTACATATATAAGT
Organism: Plazaster borealis; assembly: GCA_021014325.1. Taxonomy (NCBI): domain Eukaryota; kingdom Metazoa; phylum Echinodermata; class Asteroidea; order Forcipulatida; family Labidiasteridae; genus Plazaster; species Plazaster borealis. The sequence continues at coordinate 40,070,032 of CM037472.1, forward strand.
AATTATAGAGAAGGTCATTTGAACAAAAACCATAGATAACGATGTCACATTGAATAAATGATGCAGAACTTAGGCATTGCCTAGGTTGTGAAGGAAAATATGTGACAAATTGGAATTTTAAATGTTACATTAAACATGAACATTTTAAATTATTTGGTGGCTGTTTCGAAAAGAAAATCTGTTGGTATTTGAAAACAAAACAACAAAATCATCAGAACTCCTACATTTTTACCGGTGTTGGTCGCTTGGCCTTAGATACAGTTTTTACAATATTTCAAAGTTTCGTCTGCTGTTCATAAATCCATGGTGTCCATGTGCGAGTATTTGGGGTTGGTTTTTTTTATTCATTTCGGGCAGCACTTTCTGGACAAACAAAATAATTTAACACTACAAGGGAAACTGACTGGATCGATTTTAATTAATTTTGGGTTGACAAAGAACAATTAACAAGAGTGGGATTTCAACCAGTGACTTTCAAATAAACAAGCCGGCATTCGGTCAACTAAGCTTTCTAGCCATAATGTTGACGGTCTCCCTGTTTTTTTCAATATCTTTGTTGGGGCTTATTGCATTTCTTATTCCAGTCTATTTATCAAGAGTTGGGGAGGGGGAAGGACGACATCATAATCTGTGATGTTCACACAGGGTCCACTTGTTATGAACATCTTCAAAATGGTACATGTTTCTGTGAAAACAAATCGATGAGTTATAAAAAGCTTGGATATTGTACAAAAAAAATTAACTAGCTGTTTTTGGCCAGTACAAGATTTACACACTCAAAAAGGGCTATTTTACTGTAAAGCAAGATGAATCATTCCATTAGTGTTTTAAGTGAACAGTGACCATTGCCAAAAGCTCTTTTCATTTATTACTAAATCAACACTAAGTAGGATACCATGTTATGAACAACAGATTTGCAGTTTTGTGAACTTTAACTGTTCCTGTATGTCACAAGGTACACTTTGTAGATCTTCCACATGCTTTAACTGGTTACTCAAAGAATGAACTTTGCATATATTCAATACACGGTTTTTTTGTTTGTAATTTTATAACAAAAGTGTACCCATGATTGTAGTTGTGCACACATACGAATGATTGAGTCCTTGTGTTCAATTTGATTAGCCTTCTCAAGTCAGCATCTCTTCTACTTAATACTAACAATCATAATCCTTACTTCTCCTGTGATGCTTGGTTTTCTATGGAATGTCATTGTCCTACCCAGTACTAAATCAGAGAACCCACCCTAACCCATTCAATTCCAACTGCATGGTGTATTGGTTATTGTTGGACTGATCATGCTTTATGTTATGTACATGGGATCAGATGTACAGTGTGTAAGAGTCCAACAGTTTGGGTTTGAACTATGAACCGTTGGGATGAGGAAGAATCCTAGTAAATTGCACTAAAAAATTGTGCTTTAAAACTTTGTGGTCATGTTGCTTTTGACATTTCTATCCAGTATTCAAATTTCGAGCCAGAAGTGATGAAAGATGCCCTGAATGACCGTTCCGCCAAGTATCTCGACTACTCACAGAAAGTACCCAACACAAAACTCTCCAAGTAAGTTAAAAATATTTAATCCAATTTCAATGTGATGTCTAATCACACAGAAAACAAATGAGATTGCTGTTATATTAGTATTGTGTTTATTTGTATAAACCGTTTATCGGTATATTTTCTCTCAATCAATGATAAGCGCTTGACTGAAATTAAGTGTACACATTGTGAAAGATTTGAGTTTCTATTGATTTGGTTGATTTAGATGACTGGATTGATTGATGTAATGATTCATTGTTGTGTGTTATAAGTATTACCATTGGGGCTATGTGTGGAGGGAATGATAAGTGTCAGATTAATTGTTCTTCATATTGTCTTGGCTCTGAGTAACCATGCCGAGGATTTCAGGTTAAAGATTTGTGGATGTTCATGAACATTGACCTTGCCTGGCAGATGATGCCCTGTCACATGACCAATGTAGAACCTTGCCTGCCAGGAGATGCCCTGTCACATGACCATTTTAGAACTTTGCCTGCCAAGAGATGCCCTGTCACATGACCATTGAAGAATCTTGCCTGCCAAGGGATGCCCTGTCACATGACCATTGAAGAATCTTGCCTGCCAAGGGATGCCCTGTCACATGACCATTTTAGAACTTTGCCTGCCAAGAGATGCCCTGTCACATGACCATTTTAGAACTTTGCCTGCCAAGGGATGCCCTGTCACATGACCATTGTAGAACCTTGCCTGCCAGGAGATGCCCTGTCACATGACCAATGTAGAATCTTGCCTGCCAGGAGATGCCCTGTCACATGACCATTTTAGAACTTTGCCTGCCAAGAGATGCCCTGTCACATGACCATTTTAGAACTTTGCCTGCCAAGAGATGCCCTGTCACATGACCATTGAAGAATCTTGCCTGCCAAGGGATGCCCTGTCACATGACCAATGTAGAACCTTGCCTGCCAAGAGATGCCCTGTCACATGACCAATGTAGAACCTTGCCTGGTAGGAGATGCCCTGTCACATGACCATTGTAGAACCTTGCCTGGTAGGAGATGCCCTGTCACATGACCATTGTAGAACCTTGCCTGCCAAGAGATGCCCTGTCACATGACCATTGTAAAACCTTGCCTGCCAAGGGATGCCCTGTCACATGACCAATGTAGAACCTTGCCTGCCAAGAGATGCCCTGTCACATGACCATTGTAAAACCTTGCCTGCCAAGGGATGCCCTGTCACATGACCAATGTAGAACCTTGCCTGCCAAGAGATGCCCTGTCACATGACCATTGTAGAATCTTGCCTGCCAAGGGATGCCCTGTCACATGACCAATGTAGAACCTTGCCTGCCAAGAGATGCCCTGTCACATGACCATTGTAGAATCTTGCCTGCCAAGAGATGCCCTGTCACATGACCATTGTAGAATCTTGCCTGCCAAGAGATGCCCTGTCACATGACCATTGTAGAATCTTGCCTGCCAAGGGATGCCCTGTCACATGACCATTGTAGAATCTTGCCTGCCGAGAGATGCCCTGTCACATGACCATTGTAGAATCTTGCCTGCCAAGAGATGCCCTGTCACATGACCATTGTAGAATCTTGCCTGCCAAGAGATGCCCTGTCACATGACCATTGTAGAATCTTGCCTGCCAAGAGATGCCCTGTCACATGACCAATGTAAAACCTTGCCTGGCAGGAAATGCCCTGTCACATGACCATTGTAGAACCTTGCCTGCCGAGAGATGCCCTGTCACATGACCATTGTAGAACCTTGCCTGCCAAGAGATGCCCTGTCACATGACCATTGTAGAATCTTGCCTGCCAAGAGATGCCCTGTCACATGACCAATGTAAAACCTTGCCTGCCAGGAAATGCCCTGTCACATGACCATTGTAGAACCTTGCCTGGCAGGAGATGCCCTGTCACATGACCATTGTAGAACCTTGCCTGGCAGGAGATGCCCTGTCACATGACCATTGTAGAACCTTGCCTGGCAGGAGATGCCCTGTCACATGACCATTGTAGAACCTTGCCTGGCAGGAGATGCCCTGTCACATGACCATTGTAAAACCTTGCCTGCCAAGAGATGCCCTGTCACATGACCAATGTAGAACCTTGCCTGCCAAGAGATGCCCTGTCACATGACCATTGTAGAACCTTGCCTGGCAGGAGATGCCCTGTCACATGACCATTGTAGAACCTTGCCTGCCAAGAGATGCCCTGTCACATGACCATTGTAGAATCTTGCCTGCCAAGAGATGCCCTGTCACATGACCATTGTAGAATCTTGCCTGCCAAGAGATGCCCTGTCACATGACCATTGTAGAACCTTGCCTGCCAAGAGATGCCCTGTCACATGACCAATGTAGAATCTTGCCTGCCAAGAGATGCCCTGTCACATGACCATTGTAGAATCTTGCCTGCCAAGAGATGCCCTGTCACATGACCAATGTAGAACCTTGCCTGGCAGGAGATGCCCTGTCACATGACCAATGTAGAATCTTGCCTGCCGAGAGATGCCCTGTCACATGACCATTGTAGAACCTTGCCTGCCGAGAGATGCCCTGTCACATGACCAATGTAGAATCTTGCCTGCCAAGAGATGCCCTGTCACATGACCAATGTAGAATCTTGCCTGCCAAGAGATGCCCTGTCACATGACCAATGTAGAACCTTGCCTGCCGAGAGATGCCCTGTCACATGACCAATGTAGAATCTTGCCTGCCAAGAGATGCCCTGTCACATGACCAATGTAGAACCTTGCCTGCCAAGAGATGCCCTGTCACATGACCATTGTAGAATCTTGCCTGCCAAGAGATGCTCTGTCACATGACCAATGTAGAACCTTGCCTGCCAAGAGATGCCCTGTCCAGAGATGCGAACATACACGATTTAGGTGTAGAAAATACGATTTTGAGCCGTGAATACGCCGCTTTGATAATCTTCAATTAAATGCGATAAACAAGCCGCCCAGTGTAAATGTAGTTACATGATAAAAACTAAAACTGAAAGTACAAAATAAAAAAAACTATAAAAAATGTTGACTGCTGTCGCGTGGTTAAACGTGATGAGCGGCGCCGAATTCACATGCGGTTTGGTGCTTATTTAGGAGGTACCAATCCCATAAACTATTGCATTCAGGATTTGCCTACCTGACACACGCGTAGCACAGAGCACACACTGAGCCACAAGGCTCCTTGTACAGCATACATTCTACAGTCGCTTTTTTAGAGACTGGTTCCGCAGTTTTTCTAACGCTTTACGGCTGTGGGATGCGACGGCAAACAGACACTGTGATAACTTTTATCTGAAATGCAATTCGCAAGTTCAGCGCGCACCGTCATGGAGTTTGTTTGAAACATCGCGATCGCTGCAGCGATCAACTAAAATAACGGTGACAACAAGAAAATATTTCATCGATCGCAATCGAGGCCAAGATCTGATGAAAACTGTCAATAAAAAAGTTGTTAAGAATGCAGTGGGTGGAAATGGAATTGGTTGGAAAGGCCAATTGACGAAATTGCTCTTGCTGAAGTGGTTTGAATTGAAGACTTGACTTGACTGGCCTGCTGCTGTGGTCAGGTGGTGTGACATATTTTTTTTACTATTTTTGCTGTGCAAACGTGAGCATTATTCATTTTAATAAAACAATGGGACAGAAACAACAGTATTTTGTTGAATTTAGTTGGAAAGGGTTCTCTTCATGCACAAGCTAGTGCAAATTGCGGTCCGATACAAAAAACAAAACATTTTACATTATTTTTTTGTTTATTTTTTTTGGTTTAAATCAAGCCTGAGAGTACAATTCATAATTGTTTGACCTCTAGAGCAGGCCGCTTTGCAATGAGTGATTTCCGCTGAAAGTGTTAGTTTATATCATAAATGTCATAATTTTCCTCTTTTTACGGCTTGGTGAGTTTTATGCCTGACTTGAAACTTAAAGTGCTCGGCGGTGCTACTCTTTTTGGGAATTCAATGTTGGCATCTCTGCCTGTCACATGACCATTGTAGAACCATTCCTGCCAAGAGATGCCCTGTCACATGACCAATGTAGAATCTTGCCTGCCAAGAGATGCCACTGCAAAAGGTTACCTTTTTGGTAAGGAATGTCTTATAATCTATACTGATAAATGTGTTGTGAAAACAAATTGCTTTGGCTCTTCTCAGAGTCTACATTATCAAAAAGAGTTTAAAAACATGGTGTCTTAGTTAGTGCAAACCTAACATTTGTTGTCAAGCTTATTTTAACAGCGTAAATGTCTCTGTGTTTTCCCTGTTTAGGAAGCGTTTGAAGAAGATGAACATTGCTCAGATTGAGTCCCAACATGACCTCCTTGTTGATGCAATGGACAATCTTATGGCTGAAATGAATATTCAAGATCTGGATGGGGATGGGAGTATTTCCTTATCGGAGTTCAAAAGAGTGTATGAAAATGTAAGTCATTCCAAATTATGCGCATGGGGTGACTCATTGTTACCCTATCACCTTTAGGTATTGTATTTTTAAGAGGTGAAAGTGCCACAACAGGTTATAAAGAAGGGGTTTTTTCAAATTGTAACACAATTTATTTAGAAAAAAGAAATAGTTGTTGCAAAATACATTTGAACCAAAATGAACAGTGGTAGTAGCCTCACATTACCAGTGACCAATGTACAAAGTGGTAGTAGCCTCACATTACCAGTGACCAATGTACAAAGTGGTAGTAGCCTCACATTACCAGTGACCAATGTACAAAGTGGTAGTAGCCTCACATTACCAGTGACCAATATACAAAGTGGTAGTAGCCTCACATTACCAGTGACCAATATACAAAGTGATAGTAGCCTCACATTACCAGTGACCAATATACAAAGTGGTAGTAGCCTCACATTACCAGTGCCCAATGTACAAAGTGGCAGTAACCTCACATTACCAGTGACCAATGTACAAAGTGGCAGTAGCCTCACATTACCAGTGACCAATGTACAAAGTGGTAGTAGCCTCACATTACCAGTGACCAATATACAAAGTGGCAGTAACCTTACATTACCAGTGACCAATATACAAAGTGATAGTAGCCTCACATTACCAGTGACCAATGTACAAAGTGGTAGTAGCCTCACATTACCAGTGACCAATGTACAAAGTGTTAGTAGCGTCACATTACCAGTGACCAATATACAAAGTGATAGTAACCTCACATTACCAGTGACCAATATAAAAAGTGGTAGTAGCCTCACATTACCAGTGACCAATGTACAAAGTGGTAGTAGCCTCACATTACCAGTGACCAATGTACAAAGTGGTAGTAGCCTCACATTACCAGTCACTAATGTACAAAGTGGTAGTAGCCTCACATTACCAGTCACCAATGTACAAAGTGGCAGTAGCCTCACATAGTGACCAATATACAAAGTGGCAGTAACCTCACATTACCAGTGACCAATGTACAAAGTGATAGTAGCCTCACATTACCAGTGACCAATATACAAAGTGGTAGTAGCCTTACATTACCAGTGACCAATATACAAAGTGGCAGTAACCTCACATTACCAGTGACCAATATACAAAGTGGTAGTAGCCTCACATTACCAGTGACCAATGTACAAAGTGATAGTAGCCTCACATTACCAGTGACCAATATACAAAGTGGCAGTAACCTCACATTACCAGTGACCAATGTACAAAGTGGCAGTAACATCACATTACCAGTGACCAATGTACAAAGTGGTAGTAGCCTCACATTACCAGTGACCAATGTACAAAGTGGCAGTAACATCACATTACCAGTGACCAATGTACAAAGTGGTAGTAGCCTCACATTACCAGTGACCAATGTACAAAGTGGTAGTGGCCTCACATTACCAGTGACCAATATACAAAGTGGCAGTAACCTCACATTACCAGTGCCCAATGTACAAAGTGGTAGTGGCCTCACATTACCAGTGACCAATGTACAAAGTGGCAGTAACCTCACATTACCATTGACCAATGTACAAAGTGGCAGTAACCTCACATTACCAGTGACCAATGTACAAAGTGGCAGTAACCTCACATTACCAGTGACCAATGTACAAAGTGGTAGTGGCCTCACATTACCAGTGACCAATGTACAAAGTGGCAGTAACCTCACATTACCATTGACCAATGTACAAAGTGGCAGTAACCTCACATTACCAGTGACCAATGTACAAAGTGGTAGTGGCCTCACATTTTGACCTTAGCAGAGTCTTTCTCAGGCAACTTGTAATGTTGTAACATGGCGCCATTACCACTTTCTGCAATTTGTTTAGAAAACTATATTGTTGGTACCTGCGATACGTTGTAATTTGAGTAACTGGTTTAGCCCATAATAGTTCCTAGAGCACATTTTCACCTTCCTGCTTGATGAACATTTTTATGTGATTAGTTTTTCCCATTTTCATCTTGTTGCAGCCCGAATCCAAGTTTAGTGATGAGCAAAAGAAGTTGCTGTTTGGGGAGGATGGCTTAGATTCAGAGCAAATATTTAATAAGCTGGATTTTGATCAAAATGGAGAGGTTTGTCTCTTTTGTATTTTTCCACAATTGGAGCACTTTTTAATATCTAAAAAACTGATGAATGTCCTTTGTTTTTAATCCTGAGTAGCGCCTTACATTTAGTTTGTGAAAATGGAATGCAGACATAGATTGAGAGCTTCAGCAACATTTTATTTGTATGAACACATTTTTAAAGTAACACACATTGTTTCAAGGGAACTTCCTGGGTTAAAATTAAGCTACATGTATACAAGATGGGATGAGTGAGTGAACATTCATAAATATATCAAAAATAGAAACATTGTTGCAAAGCCCCTTAAAGTCCACAGCAATCATTCCTTAATAATAATAATAATAATAATAACAAGCATTTATATAGCGCCATCTATCTAGAACACTATTCCGAGGCACTGGAGAGGAAAGTAGATACAAAGATAAAGGATCAAAAGAGTGCCTAATTAAAGTAAATTTGGAAACAAATAGGTCTTCAGTTGCAATTTAAATGTGTCTAAGGATGAAGCTGTGCGAATGCCTATTGGTAGAGTATTCCAGAGGGCTGGTGCTGCTGATGAAAAAGTCCTATTCCCATAAGAGGTGTGTGTCCTTGGTGTCACAAGTAGACACAAGAAGACACAATTCCTTATCTCTTTTTGGCACAAATTTAGTAAACAGTTTAAAAAAATAAATGTTAGGAGGTTTTGCATTGATGGAAATGAGATGAATCTATGAGAAATGAGACAAACTTATGCTATAGGAGTACATGAAACTGTTATACTGAATGCTTTTTCTGTTAAACACCCTCTAGCCTGTTTGTAACTGATCATATTTCCACTTTAAGCTACCACTTCCACAGCACACTGGCTATAATGATTGTTTTCGGGCCCATAGGACACAATTGACTGCTTTTGTTCAAATGATTTATGTACTCTATCATTACATCTGGGAGAAAAATTTCTTGTAAATGAGATTTCATACTAATTTACTCATGCTTATTTCAAAACCAAAATAAGAATGGAGTATTGGTGGCCAGGTTCTTACACATGGCAGCGTTGCAGACATATATGAAAATCCTCAATGTTATTGACTTAATCATGTTACCATAGATTAGCTTCAGAGAGCTTGTGTACTGGGCAGAGAAACGAGGGCTGAAGCTTCTGTCTGCCTTTAGAGGATACGACAGGAGAGAGGTGTCATCCATGATGGAATTTTTTGCAACGATGATGGACTGTTTGTTGCTGAACATGAAACGAGTCTTCATACAGGTACTAACCATGGTCCAAATTACATACTTAAAAAAAAAATATTACTTGATAGGATATCCACTAAACCAAAAGAGATAGAGAACCTGTCTCAGAGGGAGTCGTTTCCTACAATGTTTTATACTATCAACAGCTCTCGGTTGCTTGTTACCAAGTAAGTTTTTATGCTAATATTTGTTTTGAGTCATTACCAAACATGTACGATACCTTTAAACATGGCATGGTTTTTCAACATTTAGAGAACCAGTCTCACCCATTAAAGATAGCATGGTGTACTCAGGTGTGATGCTGGTGGGGTGAGGCTAAGGGGCAGACAGAGGACAAGCTATGTCTGTATCCTCAGGTGTGATGCTGGTGGGGTGTGCTTACAAGAGCTACATTGAGGGGGTACTTGTAAGTAGGATCTGTACTTGTGGGCTTTTCTCGTGTTGTGGGCTCATGCCCACAATGTTTAAAACAGAAAAGATTAAAGAAAAGGGATCATAGTCACAACCTGTGGAATGCCCACTATGTCACTCTCCTAAACATGTCTGAGGCTAAGGGCAGACAGAGGATGAGCTATGTCTGTATCCTCAGGTGTGATGCTGGTGGGGTGAGGCTAAGGGGCAGACAGAGGACAAGCTATGTCTGTATCTTCAGGTGTGATGCTGGTGGGGTGAGGCTAAGGGGCAGACAGAGGATGAGCTATGTCTGTATCCTCAGGTGTGATGCTGGTGGGGTGAGGCTAAGGGACAGACAGAGGATGAGCTATGTCTGTATCCTCAGGTGTGATGCTGGTGGGGTGAGGCTAAGGGGAAGACAGAGGATGAGCTATGTCTGTATCCTCAGGTGTGATGCTGGTGGGGTGAGGCTAAGGGCAGACAGAGGATGAGCTATGTCTGTATCCTCAGGTGTGATGCTGGTGGGGTGAGGCTAAGGGGCAGACAGAGGACGAGCTATGTCTGTATCCTCAGGTGTGGTGCTGGTGGGGTGAGGCTAAGGGGCAGACAGAGGACGAGCTATGTCTGTATCCTCAGGTGTGATGCTGGTAGGGTGAGGCTAAGGGGCAGACAGAGGATGAGCTTTGTCTGTATCCTCAGGTGTGATGCTGGTGGGGTGAGGCTAAGGGGCAGACAGAGGATGAGCTATGTCTGTATCCTCAGGTGTGATGCTGGTGGGGTGAGGCTAAGGGGCAGACAGAGAATGAGCTATGTCTGTATCTTCAGGTGTGATGCTGGTGGGGTAAGGCTAAGGGGCAGACAGAGGATGAGCTATGTCTGTATCTTCAGGTGTGATGCTGGTAGGGTGAGGCTAAGGGGCAGACAGAGGATGAGCTATGTCTGTATCCTCAGGTGTGATGCTGGTGGGGTGAGGCTAAGGGGCAGACAGAGGATGAGCTATGTCTGTATCTTCAGGTGTGATGCTGGTGGGGTAAGGCTAAGGGGCAGACAGAGGATGAGCTATGTCTGTATCTTCAGGTGTGATGCTGGTGGGGTGAGGCTAAGGGGCAGACAGAGGATGAGCTATGTCTGTATCTTCAGGTGTGATGCTGGTGAAGTGAGGCTAAGGGGCAGCAGACAGGATGAGCTATGTCTGTATCTTCAGGTGTGATGCTGGTGGGATGAGGCTAAGGGGCAGACAGAGGATGAGCTATGTCTGTATCCTCGGGTGTGATGCTGGTGGGGTGAGGCTAAGGGGCAGACAGAGGATGAGCTATGTCTGTATCTTCAGGTGTGATGCTGGTGGGGTAAGGCTAAGGGCAGACAGAGGATGAGCTATGTCTGTATCCTCAGGTGTGATGCTGGTGGGGTGAGGCTAAGGGCAGACAGAGGATGAGCTATGTCTGTATCCTCAGGTGTGATGCTGGTGGGGTGAGGCTAAGGGGCAGACAGAGGATGAGCTATGTCTGTATCCTCAGGTGTGATGCTGGTGGGGTGAGGCTAAGGGCAGACAGAGGATGAGCTATGTCTGTATCTTCAGGTGTGATGCTGGTGGGGTGAGGCTAAGGGGCAGACAGAGGATGAGCTATGTCTGTATCCTCAGGTGTGATGCTGGTGGGGTGAGGCTAAGGGACAGACAGAGGATGAGCTATGTCTGTATCCTCAGGTGTGATGCTGGTGGGGTGAGGCTAAGGGGAAGACAGAGGATGAGCTATGTCTGTATCTTCAGGTGTGATGCTGGTGGGGTAAGGCTAAGGGCAGACAGAGGATGAGCTATGTCTATATCTTCAGGTGTGATGCTGGTGGGGTGAGGCTAAGGGGCAGACAGAGGATGAGCTATGTCTGTATCCTCAGGTGTGATGCTGGTGGGGTGAGGCTAAGGGGCAGACAGAGGACAAGCTATGTCTGTATCCTCGGGTGTGATGCTGGTGGGGTGAGGCTAAGGGGCAGACAGAGGATAAGCTATGTCTGTATCCTCAGGTGTGATGCTGGTGGGGTGAGGCTAAGGGGCAGACAGAGGATGAGCTATGTCTGTATCCTCAGGTGTGATGCTGGTGGGGTGAGGCTAAGGGCAGACAGAGGATGAGCTATGTCTGTATCCTCAGGTGTGATGCTGGTGGGGTGAGGCTAAGGGACAGACAGAGGATGAGCTATGTCTGTATCCTCAGGTGTGATGCTGGTGGGGTGAGGCTAAGGGGAAGACAGAGGATTGTGCTATGTCTGTATCTTCAGGTGTGATGCTGGTGGGGTGAGGCTAAGGGTAGACAGAGGATGAGCTATGTCTGTATCTTCAGGTGTGATGCTGGTGGGGTGAGGCTAAGGGCCAGACAGGATGAGCTATGTCTGTATCCTCAGGTGTGATGCTGGTGGGGTGAGGCTAAGGGGCAGACAGAGGATGAGCTATGTCTGTATCTTCAGGTGTGATGCTGGTGGGGTGAGGCTAAGGGCAGACAGAGGATTGTGCTATGTCTGTATCCTCAGGTGTGATGCTGGTGGGGTGAGGCTAAGGGGCAGACAGAGGATTGTGCTATGTCTGTATCCTCAGGTGTGATGCTGGTGGGGTGAGGCTAAGGGGCAGACAGAGGATGAGCTATGTCTGTATCCTCAGGTGTGATGCTGGTGGGGTGAGGCTAAGGGCAGACAGAGGATGAGCTATGTCTGTATCTTCAGGTGTGATGCTGGTGGGGTGAGGCTAAGGGACAGACAGAGGATGAGCTATGTCTGTATCCTCAGGTGTGATGCTGGTGGGGTGAGGCTCAGGGCAGACAGAGGATGAGCTATGTCTGTACCCTCAGGTGTGATGCTAGTGGGGTGAGACTAAGGGCAGACAGAGGATTGTGCTATGTCTGTATCCTCAGGTGTGATGCTGGTGGGGTGAGGCTAAGGGGCAGACAGAGGATGAGCTATGTCTGTATCCTCAGGTGTGATGCTGGTGGGGTACGGCTATGGGCAGACAGAGGATTGTGCTATGTCTGTATCCTCAGGTGTGATGCTGGTGGGGTGAGGCTAAGGGGCAGACAGAGGATTGTGCTATGTCTGTATCCTCAGGTGTGATGCTGGTGGGGTGAGGCTAAGGGGCAGACAGAGGATTGTGCTATGTCTGTATCCTCAGGTGTGATGCTGGTGGGGTGAGGCTAAGGGGCAGACAGAGGATTGTGCTATGTCTGTATCCTCAGGTGTGATGCTGGTGGGGTGAGGCTAAGGAGCAGACAGAGGATGAGCTATGTCTATCCTCAGGTGTGATGCTGGTGGGTGAGGCTAAGGGGCAGACAGAGGATTGTGCTATGTCTGTATCCTCAGGTGTGATGCTGGTGGGGTAAGGCTAAGGGGCAGACAGAGGATGAGCTATGTCTGTATCCTCAGGTGTGATGCTGGTGGGGTGAGGCTAAGGGGCAGACAGAGGATTGTGCTATGTCTGTATCCTCAGGTGTGATGCTGGTGGGGTAAGGCTAAGGGGCAGACAGAGGATGAGCTATGTCTGTATCCTCAGGTGTGATGCGTGGGGGGACAGGCTAAGGGGCAGACAGAGGACGAGCTATGTCTGTATCCTCGGGTGTGATGCTGGTGGGGTGAGGCTAAGGGGCAGGCAGAGGATGAGCTATGTCTGTATCCTCAGGTGTGATGCTGTTGGGGTGAGGCTAAGGGCAGACAGAGGATGAGCTATGTCTGTATCCTCAGGTGTGATGCTGGTGGGGTGAGGCTAAGGGCAGACAGAGGATTGTGCTATGTCTGTATCCTCAGGTGTGATGCTGGTGGGGTGAGGCTAAGGGACAGACAGAGGATGAGCTATGTCTGTATCCTCAGGTGTGATGCTGGTGGGGTGAGGCTAAGGGCAGACAGAGGATGAGCTATGTCTGTATCTTCAGGTGTGATGCTGGTGGGGTGAGGCTAAGGGACAGACAGAGGATGAGCTATGTCTGTATCCTCAGGTGTGATGCTGGTGGGGTGAGGCTCAGGGCAGACAGAGGATGAGCTATGTCTGTACCCTCAGGTGTGATGCTAGTGGGGTGAGACTAAGGGCAGACAGAGGATTGTGCTATGTCTGTATCCTCAGGTGTGATGCTGGTGGGGTGAGGCTAAGGGGCAGACAGAGGATGAGCTATGTCTGTATCCTCAGGTGTGATGCTGGTGGGGTAAGGCTAAGGGGAAGACAGAGGATTGTGCTATGTCTGTATCCTCAGGTGTGATGCTGGTGGGGTGAGGCTAAGGGGCAGACAGAGGATTGTGCTATGTCTGTATCCTCAGGTGTGATGCTGGTGGGGTGAGGCTAAGGGGCAGACAGAGGATTGTGCTATGTCTGTATCCTCAGGTGTGATGCTGGTGGCGTGAGGCTAAGGGGCAGACAGAGGATTGTGCTATGTCTGTATCCTCAGGTGTGATGCTGGTGGGGTGAGGCTAAGGAGCAGACAGAGGATGAGCTATGTCTATCCTCAGGTGTGATGCTGGTGGGGTGAGGCTAAGGGGCAGACAGAGGATTGTGCTATGTCTGTATCCTCAGGTGTGATGCTGGTGGGGTAAGGCTAAGGGGCAGACAGAGGATGAGCTATGTCTGTATCCTCAGGTGTGATGCTGGTGGGGTGAGGCTAAGGGGCAGACAGAGGATTGTGCTATGTCTGTATCCTCAGGTGTGATGCTGGTGGGGTAAGGCTAAGGGGCAGACAGAGGATGAGCTATGTCTGTATCCTCAGGTGTGATGCTGGTGGGGTGAGGCTAAGGGGCAGACAGAGGACGAGCTATGTCTGTATCCTCGGGTGTGATGCTGGTGGGGTGAGGCTAAGGGGCAGGCAGAGGATGAGCTATGTCTGTATCCTCAGGTGTGATGCTGTTGGGGTGAGGCTAAGGGCAGACAGAGGATGAGCTATGTCTGTATCCTCAGGTGTGATGCTGGTGGGGTGAGGCTAAGGGCAGACAGAGGATTGTGCTATGTCTGTATCCTCAGGTGTGATGCTGGTGGGGTGAGGCTAAGGGACAGACAGAGGATGAGCTATGTCTGTATCCTCAGGTGTGATGCTGGTGGGGTGAGGCTAAGGGACAGACAGAGGATGAGCTATGTCTGTATCCTCAGGTGTGATGCTGGTGGGGTGAGGCTAAGGGCAGACAGAGGATGAGCTATGTCTGTATCCTCAGGTGTGATGCTGGTGGGGTGAGGCTAAGGGCAGACAGAGGATGAGCTATGTCTGTATCCTCAGGTGTGATGCTGTTGGGGTGAGGCTAAGGGGAAGACAGAGGATTGTGCTATGTCTGTATCTTCAGGTGTGATGCTGGTGGGGTAAGGCTAAGGGGCAGACAGAGGATGAGCTATGTCTGTATCCTCAGGTGTGATGCTGGTGGGGTGAGGCTAAGGGCAGACAGAGGATGAGCTATGTCTGTATCCTCAGGTGTGATGCTGGTGGGGTGAGGCTAAGGGACAGACAGAGGATGAGCTATGTCTGTATCCTCAGGTGTGATGCTGGTGGGGTGAGGCTAAGGGGCAGACAGAGGATGAGCTATGTCTGTATCCTCAGGTGTGATGCTGGTGGGGTGAGGCTAAGGGCAGACAGAGGATGAGCTATGTCTGTATCCTCAGGTGTGATGCTGGTGGGGTGAGGCTAAGGGGCAGACAGAGGATGAGCTATGTCTGTATCTTCAGGTGTGATGCTGGTGGGGTGAGGCTAAGGGGCAGACAGAGGATGAGCTATGTCTGTATCCTCAGGTGTGATGCTGGTGGGGTGAGGCTAAGGGACAGACAGAGGATGAGCTCTGTCTGTATCCTCAGGTGTGATGCTGGTGGGGTGAGGCTAAGGGGAAGACAGAGGATGAGCTCTGTCTGTATCCTCAGGTGTGATGCTGGTGGGGTGAGGCTAAGGGGAAGACAGAGGATGAGCTATGCCTGTATCCTCAGGTGTGATGCTGGTGGGGTGAGGCTAAGGGGAAGACAGAGGATTGTGCTATGTCTGTATCTTCAGGTGTGATGCTGGTGGGGTGAGGCTAAGGGCAGACAGAGGATGAGCTATGTCTGTATCCTCAGGTGTGATGCTGGTGGGGTGAGGCTAAGGGGCAGACAGAGGATGAGCTATGTCTGTATCTTCAGGTGTGATGCTGGTGGGGTGAGGCTAAGGGCAGACAGAGGATTGTGCTATGTCTGTATCCTCAGGTGTGATGCTGGTGGGGTGAGGCTAAGGGGCAGACAGAGGATTGTGCTATGTCTGTATCCTCAGGTGTGATGCTGGTGGGGTGAGGCTAAGGGGCAGACAGAGGATGAGCTATGTCTGTATCCTCAGGTGTGATGCTGGTGGGGTGAGGCTAAGGGGCAGACAGAGGATTGTGCTATGTCTGTATCCTCAGGTGTGATGCTGGTGGGGTGAGGCTAAGGGGCAGACAGAGGATGAGCTATGTCTGTATCCTCAGGTGTGATGCTGGTGGGGTGAGGCTAAGGGGCAGACAGAGGATTGTGCTATGTCTGTATCCTCAGGTGTGATGCTGGTGGGGTGAGGCTAAGGGGCAGACAGAGGATGAGCTATGTCTGTATCCTCAGGTGTGATGCTGGTGGGGTGAGGCTAAGGGGCAGACAGAGGATTGTGCTATGTCTGTATCCTCAAGGGTGATGCTGGTGGGGAGATTTCAACCGAGCTGGCTTCTTGCATAGAGGATAGAG
>CM037472.1:40086843-40207648 GCA_021014325.1 Plazaster borealis
TTCTTCAGAATCTCAATTTCCTGGTTGCCATAGTAACTCACCTAGAGATTTAGTCATGGATGAGAGACACATCATCTTTTACATGGAGTTTTGAGGATGACATCTTCCGGTTTGTAATTATACTTTTTTGAGCATGAGAATTGGTTGGAGAAAGTCATTATAAGAACAAGGAAAACCAGACAAATCCAGGTGAAGAAAAAAAAAATGCTTGAAGTTAATTGAGTTCATTCTCAAAAGAATTCCTTTTTTCCTTCTTTTTTCAAGCTGTGAAGTAGCCTTCTCTAAATGCTTATTTGATAATGTTTAGTCTAATGTGCAATTTCTTTGTTTAATTGTTCAGTGCCTTATACAGTGTGCTTTGCATGATTATGGCATTTTATAAATGTTGTATTATTATTTTGCAATATCACAGTACAAAAGAAATATTTGATTTTCCTTTGTGCCGGTAATTCATCGAGTCGGTCAGGCTATGTTCTCCATAGCCTAAGGTCTCGGGCATTTTTGTTTACAGGATTATCAACTAAGAGCATCGCCTTCTGCAGCAGATAACCCTAAAATTTGTGGCAATCTCTTCTAGATGTTTCTCCAGTGCCTTCAGAATGGTGACAAGCACTCCAAACACCACAGGGATAATCTGCACCTTCACTGGCCTCAGCTTACAAAGTTCTTTAGCCAAGTCTTCGTACTTCTGGATCTTTTCCTTCTCCTTTGAAGCTACCCTTACATCACTCAGCACAGCTATGTCAATGAGATGACACATCTTCTACGTCTTATCTAAGACTACATTATCCGTACGTCTATGTTCTTTTACATGATCAGTCTGAATGTTGAAGTCCCAGAGGATCTTGACCTGGTCTGTCTCTACATGTATAACTTTCACCAGTATCGTTTCGCATGCACCTGAACATATTACTTCTTATCATGTCTGCCTTTGTACTCTGCAGATGATAGAGCATTTATAAGCTCAATGAAAAGATACACTTTCCCAAAAATGAACTAACAATCAGTGGATCTTATTGCAGAAAAGGAAAAATGCATAAAAGTAAGGAATTATGACAAATTCAACAGTACCCTTTCCTGACACACTAAAAATCATTGCTAAAGAAATGTATCTGTTGGCATATTATTAATCTTTAACCATCTTACATGGATCCTCCTTATATCTAGTAGTTCTGAAACTTCTGGTTCACAGGAACCAATCAATGTTGATTCATACATCAGACTTACTGTTTAATAAAGTTGTTTATTTTGAAACCTACATATATAACTCATCTCTTCTCCTTTGACTCTTTTATTTTGAACTTTGAGATCAATTTGATACAAGGGTCTAAAGCTACAAATGAAGGAACTGTTATTCGTCACAAGCTACCTTAACAATCCTCAAAACAATCTTCAGAGTGGTGGTGGAATATCCATAAACATCTCATTCCAGTTTAATTCCAGCAGCACGATGCTTGGACAGTAAATCTGATTTGGAATTGAACGGGGACCACTTATTTTATTAAATGTACATGTCATGGTTGACACTTTCTTATGACATTCGCAAGACACTAATGGTCTTATAGTATGACGTTAATAATGGTATATAGCCTGATGGCCTTTAATACTGTTGGTTATAATAAGATCAGTGTACTGTCCCTCTCTACCCAGTAATTCAGCTTTTAATAAAAAGCCAGTTTTCTACTGACAGAATTCAATATAGATAATTACACTAAGTCCATGAGGTATATCATGAATTAATATGTAATGACAGCCTAGCTTTATACGATGAGGGTAAATGGTGTTTACAGTAGGCCCACTGCAGTATCCAATCAGGTTAGTATTAAAGAGTGATTAATGTTCTAGTTTTACAGTGGAATTTGAAACACGTGTATGTGACAGGATAAGAATCAGACAACATACGACATTGGATAAACTCAAATAGGCTAAAATTTGTCAATCAATACATGTACTTTAGATTAAAAAATTATGTTAAAGTTCCTGCATTTCATTTATTTTATAAAATCAAGAGATCCGCAAAAGCAGCTAGCACTTTCAAACCTGTGAAGAGAAGACAATGTGAAGAGAAGAAAATGTGAAGAGAAGACAATGTGAAGAAAAGAAGAAATGGAAGAAATGGCCAGTTTGGTGGGAGGGAAAACCCACGACCACTCACAAGCAATGCTCTGGTTCAAGATTGAGTTCCACCCAGCCCATTGAGGTGAAACCAGTTGCAGCACCAGACTCCAAAAACATATTGGGAGTAGTAGCAAGTGAGTGGGCAAAGATATGGCTTGGGGTTGGGGTGGCATTCTTATGTGTAATTTTCAATGTATTTAAAACATTAACAGCAACTGACTAAAATAAACATCAATTGAAGTGTGGAGGGTGTTTTTTCCAGCAACATTTCTTATAAGTCAAACGAAGATACTGTCATAACGGGCCTATTGCATGCACAAAACCAAAATTAAACGTATTTGGTTTTTCAAAACTCATTTTCAGTGTCTGTGAGCTTGTCTACTTGTTGACACAAAGAACTTCAGCAAGAGGGATTGGGATAGAAAGATAAAGAGGCCAAGGAGACAATCATGAAAAGACAAAGACAATCATGAAAAATAGTCCAAGCAATGGGAGAACATTGTACTTGATTCACCAGTCAACAAATATCTGTGGGTGTGCCCCCCCTTTCAGGTAACAAAAGAATGTGATAAGAAATTTAGGAACAGGTTAACAGGTAAAACTACACTAACTGATTAATATTAAACAGGTACAATACACGTGAAAGATTCCTACACTAACTGATTAATATTAAACAGGTATACAATACACATGAAAGACACTAACTAATTAATATTTAACGGGTACAATACATGTGAAAGATTCCTACACTAACTGATTAATTAACAGGTACAATACACGTGAAAGATTCCTACACTAACTGATTAATGTTAAAGGTATCGTACACGTTTGGTAATGACTCAAAACAAATATTATCATGAAAACTTACTTGGTAACAAGCAACGGAGAGCTGTTGATAGTATAAAACATTGTAGGAAAAGACTCCCTCTGAAGTAACGTAGTTTTTGAGAAAGAGGTAATTTCTTACTAAAATAATAAAAAACTTCTTGCAAGAAGTTTTTATTCCTATCTGAAAGCACACAAATTTGTACACCAAGGTTGTTTTTTCTTTCATTTTCTTGCAACTTCGATGACCAATTGAGCCGTAATTTTTACAGGCTTGTTATTTTATGCATATGTTGGGATACACCAAGTGAGAACACTGGTCTTTGACAATTTCCAAACGTGTTCAGTGCCTTTAAACAGGTACAATACATGTGGAAGATTCCTACACTAACTGATTAATACTTAACCGGTACAATACATGTGAAAGATTCCTACACTAACTGATTAATACTTAACAGGAACAATACACGTGAAAGATTCCTACACTTACTGATTAATATTAAACAGGTACAATACATGTGAAAGATTCCTACGCTAACTGATTAATACTTAACAGGTACAATACATGTGGAAGATTCCTACACTTACTGATTAATATTAAACAGGTACAATACATGTAAAAGATTCCTACACAAACAGGTACAATACATGTGAAAGATTCCTACACTAACTGATTAATACTTAACAGGTACAATACATGTGAAAGATTCCTACACTTACTGATTAATATTAAACAGGTACAATACATGTGAAAGATTCCTACACTTACTGATTAATATTAAACAGGTACAATACACGTGAAAGATCCTACACTTACTGATTAATATTAAACAGGTACAATACATGTGAAAGATTCCTACACTTACTGATTAATAATAAACAGGTACAATACATGTGAAAGATTCCTATACTTACTGATTAATATTAAACAGGTTCAATCAGGTGAAAGATTCCTACACTTACTGATTAATATTAAACAGGTACAATACATGTGAAAGATTCCTACACTTACTGATTAATATTAAACAGGTACAATACATGTGAAAGATTCCTACACTTACTGATTAATATTAAACAGGTACAATACATGTGAAAGATTCCAACACTAACTGATTAATACTTAACAGATACAATACATGTAAAAGATTCCTACAGTAACTGATTAATACTTAACAGGTACAATACATGTGAAAGATTCCTACACTTACTGATTAATGTTAAACAGGTACAATACATGTGAACGACTCCTACACTAACTAATTAATACTTAACAGGAACAATACATGTAAAAGATTCCTACACTTACTGATAAATATTAAACAGGTACAATACATGTGAAAGATTCCAACACTAACTGATTAATACTTAACAGGTACAATACATGTAAAAGATTCCTACACTAACTGATTAATATTAAACAGGTACAATACATGTACAAGATTCCTACACTAACTGATTAATATTAAACAGGTACAATACATGTAAAAGATTCCTACACTTACTGATTAATATTTAACAGGTACAATACATGTGAACGATTCCTACACTAACTGATTAATACTTAACAGGTACAATACATGTGAAAGATTCCTACACTTACTGATTAATATTAAACAGGTACATACATGTGAAAGATTCCTACACTTACTGATTAATATTAAACAGGTACAATACATGTGAAAGATTCTAACACTAACTGATTAATATTAAACAGGTACATACATGTGAAAGATTCCTACACTGACTGATTAATATTAAACAGGTCAATACATGTGAAAGATTCCTACACTTACTGATTAATATTAAACAGGTACAATACATGTGAAAGATTCCTACACTAACTGATTAATACTTAACAGGTACAATACATGTGAAAGATTCCTACACTTACTGATTAATATTAAACAGGTACAATACATGTGAAAGATTCCTACACTTACTGATTACCTACACAGGTACAATACGTGTGAAAGATTCCTACACTTACTGATTAATATTAAACAGGTACAATACACCTGGAAAGATTCCTACACTAATTGATTAATATCAAACAGGTACAATACATGTGAAAGATTCCTACACTAACTGATTAATACTTAACAGGTACAATACATGTGAAAGATTCCTACACTTACTGATTAATATTAAACAGGTACAATACATGTGAAAGATTCCAACACTAACTGATTAATACTTAACAGGTACAATACATGTGAAAGATTCCTACACTTACTGATTAATATTAAACAGGTACAATACATGTGAAAGATTCCTACACTTACTGATTACCTACACAGGTACAATACGTGTGAAAGATTCCTACACTTACTGATTAATATTAAACAGGTACAATACATGTGAAAGATTCCTACACTAATTGATTAATATTAAACAGGTACAATACATGTGAAAGATTCCTACACTAACTGTTTAATATTAAACAGGTACAATACACGTGAAAGATTCCTACACTTACTGATTAATATTAAACAGGTACAATACATGTGAAAGATTCCTACACTTACTGATTAATATTAAACAGGTACAATACATGTGAAAGATTCCTACACTTACTGATTAATATTAAACAGGTACAATACACGTGAAAGATTCCTACACTTACTGATTAATATTAAACAGGTACAATACATGTGAAAGATTCCTACACTTTCTGATTAATATTAAACAGGTACAATACATGTGAAAGATTCCTACACTTACTGATTAATATTAAACAGGTACAATACATGTGAAAGATTCCTACACTTACTGATTAATATTAAACAGGTCAATCCATGTGAAAGATTCCAACACTAACTGATTAATACTTAACAGGTACAATACATGTGAAAGATTCCTACACTTACTGATTTACATGTAAAAGACTCCTACACTTACTGATTAATATTAAACAGGTACAATACATGTGAAAGATTCCAACACTAACTGATTAATACTTAACAGGTACAATACATGTGAAAGATTCCTACACTTACTGATTAATATTAAACAGGTACAATACATGTGAAAGATTCCAACACTAACTGATTAATACTTAACAGGTACAATACATGTGAAAGATTCCTACACTTACTGATTAATATTAAACAGGTACAATACATGTGAAAGATTCCAACACTAACTGATTAATACTTAACAGGTACAATACATGTGAAAGATTCCTACACTTACTGGTTAATATTAAACAGGTACAATACATGTGAAAGATTCCAACACTAACTGATTAATACTTAACAGGTACAATACATGTGAAAGATTCCTACACTTACTGATTTACATGTAAAAGATTCCTACACTTACTGATTAATATTAAACAGGTACAATACATGTGAAAGATTCCAACACTAACTGATTAATACTTAACAGGTACAATACATGTAAAAGATTCCTACACTTACTGAATAATATTAAACTGGTATAATACATGTGAAAGATTCCTACACTTACTGATTAATATTAAACAGGTACAATACATGTAAAAGATTCCTACACTTACTGATTAATATTAAACAGGTACAATACACGTGAAAGATTCCTACACTAACTGATTAATATTAAACAGGTACAATACATGTGAAAGATTCCTACACTTACTGATTAATATTAAACAGGTACAATACACGTGAAAGATTCCTACACTAACTGATTAATATTAAACAGGTACAATACATGTGAAAGATTCCTACACTAAATAATTAATATTAAACAGTACAAAACATGTGAAAGATTCCTACACTTACTGATTAATATTATAAAGGTACCGGTACAATACATGTGAAAGATTCCTCCCTCTCATAAATCAGTACAATCAATTTTCATTCTGAAAAACTACCCGTCCCAACCCTCAGATTTAATTGTACTATTGTTTTATGAATAATGACAAATGGTTCTCAATTCCTTTAGTTTTCTTTTTTTTTCATAAAAGGTACACAGGTTTTTTCCCAATAGGCTTGTATACAATAATATTTTGTTTTGTATGCTACATTAACTGTTAGAGATAAAATACTTCATAAAAACAAAAAGTTTTTTTCCCTTTTTCCTTTCCAGAGAAATATCTTCCTCAAATTCCCTTACTGCTCCCATAGTAAAACAGAAATTGATATCCATTATTTTTCAAATTGTTTGAAAAAAGTTAAATGCAATGCATGACCATGAAATCTGTTTGTGTCCATCCTTCTGCATAATTCGCCCTTCAATATTGATAATGTTAAAATAAAATCATACAGTTTGTGCACTCATAAACACTTGCACAGGGAATTCATGCATGGAATCTGTTAACTTGGACAGAAGTAGGGCTTGCGGATTTGGGTATGGATCGGTGTGGATCAATGCGGGATACATCTGGGCAGGTGATGCCATGATTTTATGCATTGTTTTGTAGATTACGGTACTATGGAAGAAGAGGTAAGATGTGCACTTACTGAGAATGCATGGGTTTGAATCCCTAAATGTCCATCTGGATTATGGGGTCAAAATGGTTTACTTGCACTTTATAGTAGTGTGATGTGTACATGGCACTAGTTCATCTAACTGTTTGGGAAAAAGGACAGGATTGACACTTTCTGATTTGTTTTTGAATAGTTTCAATCTAGTAGCTCATTGATTATAAAAATTCATACTGGCAACAAACCTCCTGAGAAATGTTTTCATAGGGAATACTTTCGAGGTTGAGAATTTACCATTTGAAAACCCTATTTTGCCTATAACATAAAACCCTATAATGACCATATCTTTGAGTCAGTGCAAAAACGTTGTACTGTATCTTGATTGTGCAACAATGTCGTATCTCGCACAAAAAAAGCTCCACTCAAAATGTTGTATCTTGGTGTGTATTGGTTTTGTGTGTACATCTGGCTTATTTTAAGTGAGATACGACATTCTGACACTTTCAATCTTGTGTGTAATGTAAAAGCTGTTTGTACTGACTTGACAATATTACACCCCCATACTTTATAAACTACACTGGCTTCCTATCAACCGGCAATTTAAGTTCAAAATATTTCACTCACATTCAAGGCACAGTGGATCGGTTCTATCCTGTACATACAAAACCTGTTTAATGCCTCATACAACAAGAACAGGTTCGAGTTCTATCAAGCAATATGCCACATGTTCCCTGGTCTTACTTTCCCTGGCCTTTTCCAGCATAGCACCAAGACTTTGGAATTCAATAGCTGAAAACATACTTGTTCACACTTGCATTTCCAAACATTTGATAATATTTCTTCTTAATGACTCGCGCCTTTGAATGTTTTCACAGGAAAGTGTGCCTTGCAAATGTAGTTATTATTGTCATTAGTAGAAGTAGTAGGCCTATTAATTACTGAAGTAATGCTAATAACTTCCTTATAAATTTTATATTTTGCAATAACAATGACCAAACATTAGGCAGCCTAAAGGATCTTTTGATAATTTCCCACCTTGTGTTTTTCCGGAAATTAACATCTTATATTAAAATAATGTTAAAGGTTTTAAACATTCTTATTATATGCCAAGGAGGAAAAACCTAACATTTACTCCCAATTTGATCAGTAGCCGAGTCTCATTTGAAAATGTTGTAAGTATTTTAATAATGAGTAGGTTTCCAGTGATCTGGAGAATCTGGTGAAGAGGAACCCGATGAGGAGCAGATGAGGTTCTTCTCACTTCCTCACTTAAAGGCAAAGTATACATGTGATTTTTGGAACCTTTGATTGTTTTAATCCTATATAAATGTAGATATATACAATGAAACTAACCTGTGAAAATTTCATTTCAAAAGTTGGTAGCGTTTTTAAGATATTGCCGAAAAATCTGGAGCGGTTATGTCCTTGCAGGAAGAAAACAAATGTAATTGGAACACACAATCTGAGAAACGTTTCAGTGAAACTTTTCTCAGATTGAAATGTTTTTGAATCCCTCTCTCTTAAACAACATTCCTCTGAGGGAAATTGTTTCTCAAAATGGTATACATTATCAACAGCTGCAGTGTATCTTACCAAGTAAGTTTTTATGGTCATTAATTTTTGGAGTAATTACCAAAGGTATACCCTCCTTTTGAGAGATTATTGATGATCGCTGCAAACCTACGAATCATTGTTCTTTCACCATGCACACCTTCAAAAAATTTGTGCTAAGTACTCAAATAAAATTGTCATCATTTTCTTAAAAGGTGTTCCTTACTTGAATAAGCTGAAGCTTCCTTTTGATATTTGACCTTTTACTGAGATTACCTATTGATGCATAATTTACACACTACGAACAAGTAGACTTTCTTTAAAGGGTGTGTACAACATTGGTAAAAATGAAAACATAAATGCTCACAGATTTGCACATAACTGACATGGTATAAAGATGGTCATGGTAGAAAACTTCTCTTGAAATAGTTTTGCTTGAAATGCCATAGTTTTACAAAATGAGTAAAATAATAGTATTTATCCTGCAGGATAAATTCTGATGTTTGAAAAAAAGTTTAAACACATAAGGTTTTTTCCACTGTTTTCTCATGACTCCGAAGACCGATTTAGCTTAAACTTTCACAGGTTTGTTATTTCGTGTATATGTTGGGTCAGATCGAGTTTGGATACAGGTCTTTGGCAATTACCAATGTTGTACACACCCTTTAAAACACCTATAGATGACAGCTTAAATTATCAATACAATTTATATGTAGAACAATTAAGTAGACTAGGTTGAGATGATTTTTAAAACCAAATCCAATTACTGGTTTAATGGAATGCAATGATTCTTTGAAGATGTAAGTGACTTCAACAGAAAATGCATTAACGCTAAAATATGGTTCAAGTAATCCTTTGTGCTTCGGGTTAGCTTCTATTTTGAGTTTTAAATTACACTTGAGAGAGAAATATCATCCACAGACATAAGTTGGCCTGAAGTCATGTCGGTTTAAAACGTTTTCTTTAAGACGTCAAGATATAAATACAAACTGCCTTGGCTTCAAGTAGCTTTTAGGTACTTAGGTTATGAAGAAATAAATGTACATGCTGAAACCTACATATTGGACAACAAAATCAAAAACCCAAAACCAAAACTTCAAACAGAAAAGCATTCAAACACAAATACTGTTGTAATGAACTAGATGGGCCCCGTTTTATGAAGCTGTTTAACAGACAATCATGCATGATGCTTCACAAAATTAGCAAGGAAACCCCCCCCCCCCCCCGAAAAAAAACCAAAAAAAATAGCACCCCCCGAACAAAGGTATTGACAAAATAGGGAGACCGCCAACATAGGGCTAGATAGCTCAGTTGGTAGAGCGCCGGCACGTTAAACCGGAGGTCGTTGGTTCAAATCCCACTCTAGTCAATTTTTCTTTGTTCAACCCAAAATCATTATATATATATATATAGATATAACGAGTAGGGTAGATGGCCTTAGCTTTCGATCCAGACCGCACCTTCTTCAGAGGCATAAAACAAGTACAACAAATACATATCCATTTATAGAAAAAGAGAGGGGAAAGGGATTAAGGGAAGGATCCAGAAAGAAGTGGGAAAATTATAGCCAATCAAAGTTTCTATTTCAGAAACAATTGGTGGCTATGAACCAATAGGAGTAAAGTGGTGAGGACAAAGGATGTATAGTATGAAAGGATGGATTACTGGACCATAAAAGTGGTAAATGCATTGTTCGATAACAATGCAGGGAAACATGAAAGGGTAGGATTGGAGAGCAAGTTGCATCATGATGCAACTAACAATGGTCAATTAAAGAATAGCAAGATCAAAGGTAGTACGATATTAAAAATAGGTGTGAGGGACCTGTGGAAAAAAGGGTTACTACATGAGATAGTTATAGTAAGAAATTTATAAAAAGCACCTTATTGACAGAAAAAAATGTGTTTATTTACACTTTATTTACAGAATATATACAACACATGAATTATCAGGCAGGTGTGAAGTGGAGGGTAATGGGAAGTTATTTAACACCAGTGTTTATGTTTAGTCCAAAGGGTTGGACTGTCTTGAGTTGGTGAATCCAGTGTGATTCTCTATGCTTGCGGTGTGTCATCACCATTGCAAGCTTCAATCACCAGAAGTTCAACATCCTTGACACTATGATTGGGGCTGTTGAAGTGGATAGAGACTGGGTACGGTTTCTTGGTCTTTATGGAAGAGACATGATTCGCAAAGCGAAGACTGAGTTTGGTCTTAGTCTCTCCCACATATTGTAGCCCACATCTCTTACATGATATGACATAGACTACATTAGGTGTGCTACATTGGGAGTTGGTCTTGATGTTGTATGAAGAGCCAGTGATATAACTCTTTACCTTAAGTGAGGGCTTGATGTACAGACACGTTCTACATTTGGAACGGGTACATTTGTGACAGCCCAGTATTTCTGTTGAGGGTTCTGTTCGGACTGTACCTGGGGGAAGTTTGGCCCTGACTAGAATGTCACCCAGGTTCTTAGGACGGCGGAATGCAACCATGGGGACCTCAGGGATTGCTGAGTGTAACCTGTTGGAGGAGTGAAGGATGGTCATGTTATTATTGAGGATTGAGGAAAGTTTAGGTAGTTCGGGGTGGAAGGTGGTGACCAAGGCGACTCTATTGGTAGGAGCTTTTTTAGCTCCCGTGTTAGTCAACAGAGTATGACGATGTACGTTGAGAGCTCTGTTGATTGCAAGTTGGACCCTGCGTTCGCTGTGGCCCCTAGATACAAGGTGTTTCCTTAGCTCTGATGAGCGCCTCTTGTACAGGGTATCTGTGGAACAGATACGTCTGATACGTAAGGCCTGACTGTAAGCAATTGCCTTCTTACAGTGACTAGGGTGGCAACTGTTGGAGAGAAGGTACTGGTGGGTGTCGGTGGGTTTACTGTAAACATCCGTGACAATGCCATTAGGGGATTTGGTTATGGTGACATCTAGAAAATTCACACTTGTGAGAGAGTATTCGGTAGTGAACTTTATGGTGGGGTGAAATGAGTTTATATGGTCAATAAACTCATCCAAGCTGTCCTTGCCACCACACCAGATGGAGAAAATATCATCAATAAATCTCCACCAAACTAGTGGGCGGTTGGGGGCAGAGGACAGGAGTCTGTCCTCCAACTGAGACATGAATAAGTTAGCATATGAGGGTGCCATTTTGGTACCCATGGCAGTACCCTGTACCTGTAGAAAATGCCTGTCAGAAAATGAAAAATTATTCTTCATGAGAATGTGGCTGATGAGTTCCTTAATATGTCTCACTGAGGGGTGGGATTGTTTACTAGCATTGAGGGCAGAGACACATGCACTCATGCCTTCATGATGGGGTATGTTAGTATACAATGATGAAACATCAAAAGTAACCAGAATGGCAGAGTCAGGTATTTGGTGCTTGACCTCATCTAGTTTGTGGAGAAAGTCTTTGGTATCCTTGATAAAGGAAGGAATACGGCAGACTAAGGGTTTGAGAAAGCTATCAACAAACTCAGAAATGCGCTCTGTGGGGCTACCATTCCCAGATATACAATTGGTCTACCCGGGTTATTGGGCTTGTGTATCTTGGGTAGAAGGTAGAACCTTGCTGTACGGGGGTCATGTGGGAGGAGATAGTTAAGTGTATCTTTCTCGATACCATTGGCATTATAAATTCTAACCAGGGTGTCGCTGATATCTTGGGAGAAAGATTGAGATTATATATATACACTGGATTCACCAACTCAAGACAGTCCAACCCTTTGGACTAAACATAAACACTGGTGTTAAATAACTTCCCATTACCCTCCACTTCAGTCCTGCCTGATAATTCATGTGTTGTATATATTCTGTAAATAAAGTGTAAATAAACACATTTTTTTCTGTCAATAAGTTGTTTTTTATAAATTTGTTACTATAGCTATCTCATGTAGTAACCTTTTTTTCCACAGGTCCCTCACACCTATTCTTAATATCATCCTCCCTTTGATCTTGCCATTTTTTATATGACCATTGTTAGTTGCATCATGATGCAACTTGCTCTCCAATCCTACCCTTTCATGTTCCCCTGCAATGTTATCGAACAATGCATTTACCACTTTTATGGTCCAGTAATCCATCCTTTCATACTATACATCCTTTGTCCTCACCATTTTACTCCTATTGGTTCATAGCCACCAATTGTTTCTGAAATACAAACTTTGATTGGCTAAAATTTTCCCGCTTCTTTCTGGATCCTTCCCTTAATCCATTTCCCCTCTCTTGTTCTATAAATGGATATGTATTTGTTTGTACTTGTTTTATGCCTCTGAAGAAGGTCCGGTCTGGATCGAAAGCTAAGGCCATCTACCCTACTCATTATATATATATATAATAGTAGTAATAATAATAAAAAATAAATTTGAAGGGGAGATGGCCTTAGCTTTGGATCCAAACCGTATCTTCGTCAGAGGCATATATATATATACATTACAAAACACTATGGTAACTTGATTTGCGAAGCAATATTTTTGTGCTAAGAAACAGCCTAAAGGGCCTTATGATAGGATTGGACATCCTCTTTGTTCTTTTTAAATTATTAAAAAATAACCTGCATTAATTGCACTACTGAAAAACACACTGATGCATTGTTACCATGAAATAAAAAGTGATACCAAAAAACTGAAACAAACTATCCCCAGGACAAAAACCCCCACATTTAAACCCCTTCAAATCTACTTAATAATATAATTAAAAAAACAAAGCAAAAACTTACATCTCGTAGATTTCCCCTGAAGTTTTCAGCCACCCTGGAACCCTTCAGTGTGCTAGGGTTCTGACTCCCTCCAACGTAAAACTCCTCCGTAATAGTCAATCGTCCAAAAGCACCTTCTGCGGAGCCCGCAGCTAAAAGACTTCCATCGACTCGAACTTTGACCTGTCATGTTTTCAGAAAGGAAAGCTTTTGTAAAAGCTGAGTATTTGGCTTCATGGTTTTATTTACACTTGGAACAAGAGTATGGATAATTTTGTAAAGCATATGGTGAAATAATAAAGATAGTGATATTGGTCTTGTGTTGCGATTTCAACATTAACTTGTGAAAAACCATATACCAACAAATGTCTTAAACAAACATTAATCTGTTGATCAGAGTGAAAACTAAAATGCTGCATTAACTTTTTTCATCAGGCATATACAATTTGTTGTCAATACATCCCCAGACCTGTTGAAGCAATTAACAGACAGTCTATCTTCTTCCTAGATTAAAATCTATCATTGCCGTTCTAAATTGTGGGATAGTAGCAAAACATCCCCTGGCAAAGAACGAT
Source organism: Plazaster borealis (assembly GCA_021014325.1). NCBI lineage: Eukaryota > Metazoa > Echinodermata > Asteroidea > Forcipulatida > Labidiasteridae > Plazaster > Plazaster borealis. The sequence continues at coordinate 40,101,026 of CM037472.1, forward strand.
GGTTTTTAAAAAGCTGGATCAAATCGATCCATATCAACTGCTAAACACTCCTTTAGAGTGGCTCCTTGGGTAAGTGGGCAGTAGGCCCAAAGTAAACAAGGGAGGTAAATCCTGGCTTCCCCATCGGCTGCTCCTGTTTTCTACTTTTTAAAGCCTCTATGAAATCCATCGGAGGGTTCAATGTGTTGTATGTGGGAACGATGTCTTCATATTTTCTCCTACAGAGCAAACTGAGTGAAACACTGAATTTTCACGCCACCAATTCTTTTCAAATCACTTCTATTGTACTGGTACATAGTCAGATTATTTACATGGTTTTAATGCAAACTGAAAATTTTAACACCAGAACTTTTGATCACTTTATATTTGTTAGGAATAGAAAATTGTTTTAAAGTAGCAATAGCTTACCTAACTTATCACACTACAATGTGATTAATATTGTTCTCTGCTTAGTTTTACTTTAAGATAAGTCTGCAAACTTGTGGTTTGTGTCTTCATTTTGCAACTTTTATGATGGAGACAATAATTGTGACAGTATTGTTCTTTTCAAGGAAAATACAAACAAGTTGAGAATCATGCATATTCCATCTTCTTTGAGCATTGAATTAATCCTCCGAAACTTAATCAGTATTTATTCAACAAGAGTTGTTTAAAAAAGGCTAGTTCTGTAGGATCTCACCCATGAAGAGTTATAGTGAGATTTAAAAATCTGTGAAAAACTACTGCCCAATTATAAGTAATTTTTAAATTATTTATAGTAATAATATTGACTGTTATACAGCGCAATTCCAGAGAATGATCATTGCGCTTCAAAAATAATTATTACCCCTGGTCACCATATATTTCATTCCTTAAACCATCTCAGCTCCTTTGGGAGTATACAGCCTATGCTGCCAAGTATGTGGTACACTATAAGTTAAATCAATCACAAGAACCATCTCTGCCCTCACAGGTACCCATTTACCCCTGGGTGATGAGAAACAACTATAGTTAAGTGTCTTGCTCAAGGACACAAGTGTCATGACCGGGATTCGAACCCACACCCTGATGACTCAGCAACCAGAACTTGAGTCCGATGCACTTAGCACGCTCCTCGGCCACGACACGCCATACTTTGATTATGAATGGAAATTTTTCACAATATCCAGATGGAATTATTTGCTTAGGCCAATTAAAATAATCACTTCTACACATTATTGAAAATCCAAGTATAATCTAAAGAATTAATGAACTTTTCTCTCACATCTGCCCTGGTTCTTGAGATCCTAACTTTATGCCAGTTGTTATCAGTGAAGAAATCCATTTCCCGTCTTGGTTGGATACTCTTCCAGTACTCTCCAGACCCCAAGTTGACAGCCACCTCTAGCAGCCCATTCACCAATGCTACATAGATGTAGTCCTCCTCTTCACCCACATAAAGCAGGAGTCCATTAGGATGCTGTGTACGGAAGTCAAAGACGATATCATCCTGGTACGAGTTGATCCTCTCTGCTTTGAGAATGTAACTTAGATAGCTGGATCCATCAAAGGTTGCAGTAATGGCTACCTTTTCTGTAAATTAGGAGAAAAACAAGATTTCATGAATTGTGAATTAAATTAATATTAATTTATGCACTTGACTTATAGCCTATATGATTTCTTTTAATTATTTGGACAATTATATGAACAGAAGTCATCCAAAGAAGGGCAAAAGTAGAGAAAAATTGTGACTCCTGGTTCAAAAGGAAAGCTGTGATTTGAACATCTGCAATGAAGCAAATTAGTATTTGAAATATCTTATGAGTAAACACTTATTGTTATTTCCATACCATTCCCACAATGAAGTACTTTGTAGGGAGGCTTATGTACTGAATATATATACTACAGTGGATGCTTCTGAAAAAGCTAGAGGTGTATACAAACTTGGTGTTTCTATCAATTTCCTCTGACTGTCTTCAGTAAAAATGTCAATGTTTGCATTGGATGCAAACTCATGGACATACTATGACTAGAAATTCTCAATTTTCTTTGACTGATCTACATGATCTCCTAAAGTGCATGAGCCACTTTTTTCATGAAAGTTTCCAAAATCCAGCAAATCCTGAAAATTGCATCTTGCCTGATTCATGAACATTCTACTAGCATGGATTTTTGTTGTAAATACTTCACGTTTGACACAAAAATCTATGTAGATCCCCGTCTGATCCTACCCTTTGTATTGCCACTTTCAAGATTACAGATGTGGAAATGATGTTTAAAGCCATGGAGCTGGGAATTTCAAAGTAGACACCAATAAGCCATTTTGAGATATGGTGGACACATTACTATAACACTGTTTGATTTGGGTAAATTTGTCTGTATACACCCAAATCCTACAGTGCACTCCTATAGTGTCCACCATATCTCAAAAAGGCTTATAGCATTAACACTGGTTTAGATCACTACAGTTTGGAGTATTGAAATAATTCTAATGTTCTTAAACACAGACTAAACTTAAAAGAGACGATCGTTACCAAACCATTGCCTAGTTTTAAGTACAATTATATAGAACTATAGTGTTTTGGCAGACAACAAACACAAGGTGTTCTGGCTTTGGGAATATTAAGCAAACATCAATATCTGAACAAACAAAATGTTTGTCAAATTTGCAGTCATAATGACGAAAAGTATCATTTAAAAGCTTCGTAATATATTTTTTCATTTAACATCTAAGTATCTAATGTGGTTCAAGAGATAGATGGAGAAAGACAATTGTATTCTCAATTTGAATTCCTCGGACTAAATTCCAGTGTTGCCGTCACATGGTTTGTGGCAAGCTTTTTGCACTGCAACCTACAGACCAGCAAAGACTGGTATCCTTGTGCCACACATTGAGAATTGTGTGTGAGTGTTTGTCGACTCTTACAAGGCATGATTCAAATCTAACTCACAAAGGACTCATTGGTACAAGCCCAATATGAAACTGTGCAAAATTCCTTCAAAGACATAACTATTTCCCGCTGCCTTCTCTAAAACATGACCACCGAAATTGATACAAGTTCCATTTGTTGTTTGTAATTGAAAATGAAATAAATCTTCCAGAAACCAATGATTTCATATACCTCTAAACAAACCCCAAATTCCCCTTCTCCTGAAAAGTTCATCAATTAATTATGAATGTATTTCACTTTACTCTGTAACAGATACATTGCTGGAATAACTATAATGATGATAAGCTCAATATCCCTAAAGTGCTTGTTACTCTACAAATCTGCTACACAAGCACCAGAAAACATCTGCCTGTATCAGTACTTATAAATAGCCCCTCATCCATCCCCTAATCATCAACAATAATGACAGGTTTACCCTTGTAGGTTTTTCAATAATAACCTTGTGCACCTGTTCTTACAAAACACCCCCCCCCAATCTGCTTTGGTAGGGGAATGTTGCTCATGTTTTAATGTCTGCAAACAGAACCTCTTGGGATTTAAGGATCCATTCATGGTATAAGAAGGCTTGTTTTCTTTAGGGTTTTCTCTTAAAGTTCAATGAGATGCACTTCATTGATCTTGAAAAATGATTTGGTAAAAACATGACCTATTTCAGCCATGGATGTTCATCGAAGACTATCGACCAGTCTGTTTTTCAAGCTGCTCTTGGTCATTTATCATTTACCTTCCAATAATAAGGCCGTTTCTTTACTTAGTCACGGACTCATTTAGTGCGACACTTATTTTAGCACTTTTTATACACTAAAAGACTAAAAAAGCATTCCATGTCCTCAATTTTAACTGGGCATTAGTGGAACAAATTATTGATTTATATTTCAAAATATCAGGTTTCAAAATTGTGTGAAAATCATGGTGTATTGTTTGAAAATGAAAGTGACCTCCAACAAGAAATTTTAAGGGCAAGAAACGTTGATTCTTGTAAATGTTTTGAACAGGTTTTCAAGATACAAATTTGTGATTTATTAAATGATGCTTCATACAAAAAAAACCTAATGAATGAAAATACAAAAAAGAATGTACAGCATGGTGGAAGTCAAATCAAACATTACTTATGAAACCGTTTGATTTTAAGGAAAAACCATAACAAATTGGCTAACAAAAGTACTTTAATTTAAAAAATAAACGCAAACAAAAAAATAAAGAAAGATCTACAACGTGGTTAGTTTAAAGATAATAATGTAAAATCTATAACATGGTTACTATAAAAATTATAATTTAAGATCTATAATGTGGTCAGTATAAACATTCTGTGAAGAAAGATTGCCTAGATGCAAAGTTCTGTCCTATATGTGGTTAATTTAAAATGTTCACATGTACCATCCAATTAATGTGGAACATAGTTGAACATCAGGGTGCCACAGTGAGCGATTGTGGCTAGCCCATCCTTATTCAAACACTCACCCATAAAAGGTATACACAAGTAATAACTATTGATCATAAAGCAGTGATAAGACACTTCAAGAAATGAGACATTCTGAGGGTTTTCAGGTCTGTCCCTCTTCTCTCATTGGCTTCCAGATAAAAACCTTCCTTTATTTACACATGCTATATAAAGAACTGATTGAGACTCATCGGTCATCATTTTTCTAAATAGACATCGAGTCATTTTCCTCGCTTTTTTTTCGGAATTCATGTTTGGCATACATCTACATGTACATCAAATTCATGGAATTCTTAATTATGTTTTCAAAAAAATAGATGAATGTTTTACAAATTACATGTATAATACCAAAGTACAAAAAACCCCACCTTATAACAAAAATAATAACCTTTGTTCAAGGATTTTAAAGTTGCGTATTATTTTGTTTGCATCAGAGTGTTTTTGCACATCACTTTTTTCTCAATATTTCACCCTGCCAGAGTATGTCCTTCATTGAAATATACATTTTTTGAAATGTTAAGGTTGATATATACAAAAAATTGAACATCCATCTTTGAATTGAAAAAATTGTGCACCAAACTACTGGTTATTTTCGCTGTGGCACAAAATACTTGTAATGCTTGTGAAGAAAGTATTCTGTTGGGAAAAAACACCTTCTTCATCCTGTGTGAAAGCAGAACGAGAAACATACAGAGCCCTATGGCAGGTTGTCATTTCCACAGAATTCTCAAGTTGTCAATTTGTTTCTTTCTCTATCTGTTTGTTCAATGTTTAGAATAACTCATCAAACTTAAAACCAATCTATCTTTTTCTTTTACATAATACCTTGCCATATCTTGAATCAGTAGTGACGTATCAATGATATTGTCATGTTGATCTGTCCCCATGTACCATAATTCAACCTGTATCCTACATCCCAAGTAAGTAGTAAGTGGTTTTTATACTTCAGGGAGCCAGTATAGATATGCTACCTGATATAATACCCTTTCCCCTAGAGTCTATACAATCTAATATACCATATATCTTACAGACAATATCTCACAATAAAACATAATAAACATGTATGCCATGACAATCTCTTTGCTCCTTGCAATCTATATTATCACTGTGGTAATATTTAAGGATTACTTTTGCAGGGGTAATGGCCGGCTAAATGATAGCAAAGGACTACACAGACCCGCCACTTGATGAGGCCCGGTTGATTTACTGATGTCATTTATCGGCAGCATCTCTCCTTCTCTCTTGATAGCAATGATAATACTTTGAGTTGACTGTATGTTATCTCCACTGTGATGCCATGGCAACAAGGCAGAAAGGTACTTCTGGGCAAGTCCTTAGAATAACAACTATTTTGGGGGATTGGCTGTGTTCCAAACTGATATAGATCTTGAAAAAACTTGAATGGCAAAATCATGGAAGCTTTTGTCAGTTTTAAAATTTGGCAGTTATGCAATTCTGCATGAAAGGACAAAAAGAGTTCCCATCGCCACAATTTTTGGAAGTTACAAGGATTTAGATTGAAATTTCTCAAATTTCCAGGGATTTGGGAAATCAATTCTGCCCATGTAAATGGAGTAACTTGCCTTGGAGGCAGTATTTAGGCTTATCACTTAAATCCTTCAACATTTTAAAACACTCACTTTGATTAGAGTCTCTGTATAGCATTGTTTAAAAAAAAATTAATTCATTCCAAACAGGTTTCAGATCAATTGTAAGAACACAACAGTTCCATATTGTTATAGGTTTGTACAATATATTTATAATGCTTATTTCTATTGTCCGGCTAAACATTATTAAGTATTTTAGCATGTATAAAAACCTTCTTAGATGTTATAGGATTTGACATGGCAATACTTCTCACTGCAACTGAAAAGTATTGCCATATATGTACCCTTACCAACTCCTATATACCATTTCTGTATTTTTAATGCGGACACATTAAAGAATTATATTTATTATATTCATTATTCGTTTTAGCCTAAAATAAACATTGTATTTTCATATAATCAAAATGGTATATTCTTCTCATATCTTACCTGCCCTGCACCCTCATACCCTTAATTAGTGTCTTAACTATTTTCTTCTTGTAATTATATGAATCATATGTTGACGTTACGGATCAATGCATGAATCACAAATGATTGATTCAAACTGTGTCTGCTGTATTTATGTTATGTGTTATTTGACCCTGTGTGTAGCAAGCAGGCACGAATATTGATTCATATAGGCATTGAATTATTCAAACACAAGCTGATATCAGAGCAAGTTGTAAACTTAATCATCAATCATCACTTGTTCCCATTTCCTGCCATCATCTCATGATGAATGATACAACATAAAGTGGCCAAGGATTTTGGGGAAAGATTTCCCGAACAAAGATGCATCCATGAATGAAAGAACAAATAACTACCGGTAGTAAATGCTGCTTTTAAAACAAAAATGTTTGCTTATAAAAAATGATGAGGTATTCAGTTATGAATAGTACACAGTGCATGGCATTTCATTTTGCTACCTGATTTTGCTTAGAAAACATTTTTTAATCTAAATAAACTTGTGCTTAACTAAAAAATATTAGGAATCTAGACTCCCTGAGATTGTTTTCAAATTCTTCTTTGGACGCTAACCATGCAATGTTAAAAAACTATACACAAAATCAAGACTTCTGAGTTAAAAAAGGATAAGAGGTTTTAAATTGACTTTAGTATTAAACAAACACATGTAAAGAGAGGGAGAGAGGGAGATGGGGGTGGTAAGATAAACAGATGTTTTGGAGATGCAATACATTCCTGAAACCTAAATATATACAAAATATACAGTGACATTTCTTGGTTCTTTCTCAGCTTCTTGCTCCTAATACTTATGTGTATATTACATAGAAACAGTTTGTTGAATTAACAAGCTGATATTTCTGATTAAACAAATATTTCTTCGACAGAATGTTGAGGATGAGCAACCTCAAACTTTTGCTTGTTGGCTGGCTGATTCAAATTACGAAACATTTTTCATTTACCAGCTAACGCAGAAATTTGAGGAAATGTTCTACAAACCAGTATAACATTTCAGAACAAAAATTGTATAGGCTGGTTATGTGTATCTGCACAATCAAAGAAATCAATTCAAAAGAGGATGTTGTTTATACATGTCATTCTCATGTTAAGGTTAGTAAGCCACTATTTAATGAGAAAAATCTCTATAGTTCTAATAATATTGAAAGCAAACTAAGAACAATTTATGATCAGTGTTTTATTTTCTTAAAAGGGAAAAAAATAAATAATCAGTGGTTATGTTCAACCCATATAATGGATGAAATGAGGAAATATGTATATAAGCTAAACTAAACTAATCAAGTCCTCTACTATAAATGAATATAAAAAACCTATTGCCCTTACAAAAATAATTAGTGACTGCCCTGAGCACTTTAATGCTTCAGAACAGCCGGCATCTCATTTTGGGATCAGAACCTTATACATTTGTATGTACTGAGATAAGTCCAGCATGACAATCTTTCTTTTGCTTCAGCTGATTAATTTCAGCGTGAACTTCCTCGTGTGGTGTCATTTATGATCATCTCGCGACGTGAGCGTTTATTCCAGAGTAAATGTAATTAGGCATGGTACTAAGGCGCTGTCATGCGTGTACAGTCCATGCCAAAATGAATAACAGAGATTCTAGAGACTACATGAAAGAGATAACGTGTTAATTGCAAACGTTGACCTACTTCATTACGATAAGAAGGTAGGTTTTTTTTTTTAGCTGAAAGGACATGTACAAACAAGTAGTAATCACTTTAATTATAAGGAAAAGGTTTTTGAATGTAATATTTCATTTATCATACAGAACAGCTTTTGTTTTACTTGAAAGTGCATCATGTGCAGAAACTGTTCATGATTTGTTTAATAGGGTTAAGAAGGTGCAAATCTTTAATTTAATTTGGGCTTTAACTCATGTTTATTTACAATGATGCCATTTTAGCAGAATGACACATGATTATTTGAAACCAGTAAATTCTTTCTGATCCTTTAGTGAATACGCCATCAACCAATTTCATTCAGTTGTCAAGTTTTATGCATTGGAACACAAAATATTAGTTATGTGATTTTGTGAACGTTCACATGTGTTTATTTTGATATATACAATTTAATTAAGAGTTCTAGTTGGCAATTTCCCTGGTAATAGTTGTGTTTCAGACAGAAATAGTTTTAATGGCAATTGCTCCTGGTACTACATTTATAAAACTAAGTTTTCAGATTGAAAGAAACGTATATGTTTGTTTATCACAACCAATCATGTAGACTTCCTTTGAATACAAGAACTGAGTTCCAATTGTAAAAAACCAACATACAAAAGCTTTCCAATTTGTATTTGATAAATATAGATTAGTAACAAATGATGAACAACATCTAAAACTGGACTAAAGGTTACTGTTTGTGATATTCTTCACTGAGTAAGATACTTCAGATTATTGACGGCACTATTCCGGAAATTATTCCACCTGACAGATTGAAATTTTACAATTTATGAGAATGTGATCCCATTTTTATTCCTGGCAGACATGCAGAATGAAATCAAATTCCTAAAAATAGTAAATAAAGACTTAGCACAACCGATGTCATTAATACAGAACCTTTAAAAAAAAGGAAAAATTAATTCCTATAGAAATAAAACATAACTACAAGTTTTTAACATCATTTATCTTAAAGTTTTCCAAGTCTTAATAACTTACATCACATAAAGTAGAAAAAAGAAGAAAAAGGTAACAAAATAAAGAAAGAATAATCCTGCCTGTCTTTTACAGAAACATTTATTCCCTTTAATCATAAATTGAGTCTGCCTGTGGTTACCATAGTCTTTTCCCTGCTCTTACAGTATTGGGTGTCAGAAGATAAATTAAAGAAGAGATTAATAACTTAAAGGTCAACTTCATTCAACATGAAGTGTTTGTCAGTCCTGAGATGCAGAGGTTTGATGAGATGATGTTGATGGCTCATCCACAATAAGCAGGAAAATAAGTGTTTAGTTTTTATTCTATAACAAAGAGCAAAATGGTGGTATATTTACCCCTTTACAGGAGATGGCTGGAATTTATATATATAAAAATAAATAAATAAATACAAAATAACATGTGATTTATTGGTTCTGTAATTAAATACATAATATTTAAAATTTACCCAGTCAGTTTCCATTGTGGTTTATTACTTGATAATTGAAATGAAAAAAGTTGCATCCCCTTAAAGGAGATCCCTTGGCTGCCGCTTGGCAGGTTGCATCGTAAACTATCCCTGGCTACACGGCAGCTAATGGTTGTATGGCTTCTGACTGGCACCCCGAAAAAAAGATATCAACTAAGTAGGGAGACCACCTAGCTCAGTTGGTAGAGCACCGGCACGTTAAACAAAAGGCCGTTGGTTCAAATCCAGCTCTAGTAAATTTTTCTTTGTTCAACCCCAAATTATTTAAACTTGAAACAGTCAGTTTCCCGTATCATAATACATTGAATATTCCCGAGCATGTCATGTTTACATTCATTTTAAGTTAGTGGTCATCAAAGTATCATCATGCCGCCCCCATTGCTACAAAGACAGAGGTACCCTTTTTATGGTCCTATTTTCAATGGTCGTTTTTTTCATGATGGGTCAGGGGTAGCTAAATGCTGCATGCTGGTTATGCAACACATATTGCAAACACTTGAGGAACATTCATCAGCCAAAAAGCCATATCTGAATTAATGGCTTGGACAGTGGCTATGGCTGGAATGCCAAAAAGTCCTAATCTTCAACAATGTTGTTGCAGCCAGCAGCTATAGCCACAGCTGAAGTCACTTGATTTAAATAATGCATCTATATGGCTGTACAGGACCCCTTTAAAATGCCAATGTCATATTTCTTTTGATAAATCTTCCCAATATGAATCCAGAGCTTTGTGGATTGGGTTTGTCATCTCATATTGATTGAGAAAATGCTGACCTGGGCAAGAACAAGATGAAAAGAATAAAAAGACAGGAAAAGGATCGTCTTTCTCAATACATACAGGAAATTAACTTTAAGTAAATTTGCTCTGAACAGAATTTATTTCAATTTAATATGACACTCTGATCAAATCACGTTGATGTGTACTTAAGATAGTGACACACGTGAATATGAAATTAGTATTAGAGTGAGAGACTCTATCAGGAAAATAATATTTTGTGAGATATTTTAATTTGGGAAACCATAGTTTGTTAATCTTCAACCCTTTTCTCTTCTCCAATAGACAGGCTCTTTACCTATTTATCAAAAAAAAATGCCTTCATTAAGCCACCTTATAACTCAAAGTCCCTCATCCCCTTCCCTACTGTTTTGTAACTTAATATATCAAGTTTCAAAATTACCAATCATATAAAGTGATACAAACACTGTAATATTTATAACCAGTTTTTGTCAGTTCAAAAAACAATGTATCATTGTCAGTTTGCCAAAGCTGTCAGATCTAGTTTCCAATTGTGAAAGTTTCTCAACCAGACTGCATAAATAACTTAATAAAGAGCTCCCAAGAGCCACAAAAACACAAATTTCTTGCCTGGCCATGCTGACTGATCAATAAGAAATCTGTTATCACACTTCTTGGACAGAGAAACAAGCAAAAAGACAGCCATAGGAAAAGGCTATCACTGTACAAGCTGTCTTTGACTTTGATATGCATGCTTGTTGGATCCACTGTTTTCAAATGCTTTAACATCTAACTACATGTAAGACATCTGAACCTGTAGGAAGCTTTTTTAAAATCTTGGCAGCGACAGTAGATAACCGTTTGATGAGGGACAAGTAGATTTTATGAAGACTAAAAACCCTGAAGGAAAAATGTACTTTCAGCAAGAAACAATAACATGCATGGTTCTGAGCTAATGTCCATGGTATATCACCAATGACAGAACTTTTATTCAAAATACAATTTGCTTCCCACAAAATGGGAGTACAGTCTGCATTTTGTATGAATGGAGGCTGTATTGTTTGTATTATTGTTTATATTTTAATGGTTTTCAACACTTGGGAAAAAAAGGTTTAATTCCAAACCTTAGAAATCACAGAAAATACTGCCCAATAAGTATAATTGCTAGAAAACAAATAGTAGTGGGGTACCAGTTATGTGTATTTGGGTTGGTAACCTGTTTCTCCTGAACATGTCTTTCTGAGATAAGCAAATAGTTCAGCATACTAGTTTTAGCCAATATACGCTGATATTTTTTGCAGACTTTACTTTTATTTTGTGGGAGAAGATTAATTTGGAAAACATAATCTAGAACTAAGGAATTTTCAGTTGTGTTCAAAATTCCACAGGGAAGAAAATAAATTAATTCCATGATGCAATTCTCTTTACCATTCTGAGACGTCATCAGGTGCCCGGCAGAAGGATGTTGGGATGGGATGTTATACAACCATCTGCCAGGCAAGCAAAGTACAACATTTTATCCCCGCAGAAGGTCATAAGCAATTAAATAGATTTGTTGAAAAAACATAGAAGATAAGTTTCAAACAGTTTGTTGAAAGAATTTGAAGTGACCCCGAAGATGAGGATTTTAACTTTCCTATTAAAAATGATCAAACTGCCACACTTAGTTTTCTTGAAACACAGTTTTGCATATTGATCGATAGCAACCTTGTGCAGGGAACATGTTTGTTACATGTACCTTCTTCTGCCAGGCACACATTTGTTACATGTACCTTCTTCTGCCAGGCACACATTTGTAACATGTACCTTCTTCTGCCAGGCACATGTTTGTTACATGTACCTTCTTCTGCCAGGCACACATTTGTTACATGTACCTTCTTCTGCCAGGCACACGTTTGTTACATGTACCTTCTTCTGCCAGGCACATGTTTGATACATGTACCTTCTTCTGCCAGGCACACATTTGTTACATGTACCTTCTTCTGCCAGGCACACATTTGTTACATGTACCTTCTTCTGCCAGGCACACATTTGTTACATGTACCTTCTTCTGCCAGGCACACATTTGTTACATGTACCTTCTTCTGCCAGGCACACATTTGTTACATGTACCTTCTTCTGCCAGGCACATGTTTGTTACATGTACCTTCTTCTGCCAGGCACATGTTTGTAACATGTACCTTCTTCTGCCAGGCACACGTTTGTTACATGTACCTTCTTCTGCCAGGCACGTGTTTGTTACATGTACCTTCTTCTGCCAGGCACACATTTGTTACATGTACCTTCTTCTGCCAGGCACACATTTGTTACATGTACCTTCCTCTGCCAGGCACACATTTGTTACATGTACCTTCTTCTGCCAGGCACACATTTGTTACATGTACCTTCTTCTGCCAGGCACACATTTGTTACATGTACCTTCTTCTGCCAGGCACACATTTGTTACATGTACCTTCTTCTGCCAGGCACACATTTTTTACATGTACCTTCTTCTGCCTGGCACACGTTTGTTACATGTACCTTCTTCTGCCAGGCACATGTTTGTCACATGTACCTTCTTCTGCCAGGCACACATTTGTTACATGTACCTTCTTCTGCCAGGCATACATGGCACACATTTGTTAGGTTCTTGTGTCATGCACATGGCAATATAATACTAGTATATCAAGCCTGAATATTTATCTACAACAAAATTAAATAACAACTAAAACAAGACGACAGTCACAGCTACACATGATGTTAAAAAATACAAATGCAAGGCTTCTTTCAACAAAGCTTTTATGTCACAATGTCACCAACATCAAATCTTTACGAATAGAGCTGATTTACATCAAATCTTAATGAATTGAGATGATAATGATTTGAGTTGATTCATATCAAATCTTTTTAGATACACTAGAAAATCATTGATTGGACACATGCACAAGTATGTCCTTTTTAAGTAGATGCAAAATGCAACGTTCACAGAAATATAAATGAATACAGATAAAGAACCAACCTCTGTCTTCTGGAACTGTTGTCATGGCAACGGAGAGAAGAAGGAGAAAAGAAACAACAATGGTCATCATTTTTGGATTAAGTGGATGAGCAAAGTTTAAGGAAGGACTGACGCAGATTGATGTAATATTTTAGCGTAGAATAGAAGGAGGATTCTTTTAATGTGGAATCGGCGAGTGTAATGCATGAAGCATGTAGAGCAGTGAGCATCAGTGACTTTTACATGCAGATGGAGAGGAATTCAGTGAAGTTACCATGGAAACTTCTAATTTTATCTACAGAGGAAAAAAAATCCTTGGAAATTTTCTTCGCTCAAAATCAATCGAAATAAACCTAATATTCAAAACCTTATGATTTTGGTTAACTATTGAACCTTTCAATATTAAAAAACCCCACACCTAAAGTCTAGTTAACAGTCCTCTAAAAACAAATTGATTAAAAACACAGTAAGGAAGTCAACAGCTACTGCTCATTACAGGGTCAACTTTTCAAATAGAAGTTTTAACAGAATGCCTCTAACTTTCAATTGAAAAAACTTCACTTTACAAAATGGAAAAAAAGGACACCCCCCCCCCCCAAAAAAAAAAAACACCCCACAAAAAACCCAAGGGGATTTCAAACTGATTCAATAAAACAAGAGTAATTTTAAACCTATCAGAACCTGATTTCTTTTTACGATACAAACAAATTAATGAATACATAAACTTTACAAAGGAACTTTTTTTGGAGTTTGGGGGTAAGACTGTTCCAGGGAACAATCAACTGAAGGTGGATATTCATTCTTGGTTGTAACATAAAACCTGAATGGACATTAACAATAAATGAAGGCAAGGTGACAGCCGTTGGGTTATTCAGTTTAGTTTTCTCCTTCTCAAAATTAGACAACCATAGATAAATGGCATTGAAGTGTTTTTTGATTTCTCTTGACAAATGAAATGGTTTGCGAACTTTGGTTACACATAACTATTTCAAGAATGAGAACAAAACTGATTTTCGTAAGTTAGGTATTTGTTTGTAATAGTCTTAGATGGAACCCAGTCAAGTAGATTTGAAATGACTTACTGTGCTGAACCTTTTCTTATAACCAAATAAACATAAATAATCATGATGTGTAAGAACAACAAGGATGTAGTTTATAATGAAAAGATAAGTGTATGATATCCAAAATGTTAAAACAAATAATTATCATAATATTACAATATGGAAAATGTTTAAGGTTACATAAAAATATCTGATCCTTTGTGACAAAAACAGTTTTAAACTGACATTGGAAATTATTACTGAAGTAAACAAAGATCATGCATCATGCATAGTTCAAGCCTGTGAGACAGTAAGACATGAACAAATTAAACAAAAACATTAATCAGCTCATAAAAGTTGAGCATGTATACTGATCAGTAGCATAGTACACAAAGGAAATATATTAGTTTCTTAATGATAAAGAACACAAATTGACAATAAAAACATACATGTACTCTGAATTATATAAAAAAAATCATCATAAAATAATTCCCCCATGCTTTTTTTAAAAAGGAATCTTGTAACTTAAAAACGATTTAACAAAATGCTGTTTCTCTTCTAGGTAAACCTAATCGTATCAAATCAAATGAAACCAAAGTAAAAAAAATCACTCATAAAACTTCCCACTGAATTCAAACAGCCTGTCAAATAATTTAATTTGCATCTCACAGAGTGTTTGTTTGTGGGGGTTCAAGTGCCAAGGTGGCATGGAACAGCTGTGGTGACAAATGGTGGACATGGGCAAACTTAAGACACGATTTCATCTCCTCCAGATCAAGCCAGAACATGGGTAAAAAATATTTCCCTCATTTTCTGGAATACTGTCTCTCTCTCTCTCTATATATAAATGTATCTGAATCAGAGATCATTAAAAATTCAGCATGGTCTGACTTGGCAAGTTAACTGTGAGAAGAAATAACAATCAGAGTCTATTCCAAAGTTCACTGTCCCCAGATCATTGCTGTAAACCGCCTTTAAAGCAAATGTACAACATTGGTAATTGCCAAAGACCAGTATCCACACTTGATGTGACCGAACATACATGAAATAACAAACCTGTGAAAGATTAAGCTAAATCAGTCTTCGGAGTCATGAGAAAACAGTGCAAAAGCTGATTATATATTTTCACTGTTTTCAAACATCGGATTTTATCACCAGTGATAAAGACTAATTGTTTTACTCCTTTCCTAAAAACTATAGCATTTCAAGCAAAACTGTTTCAAGGGAATTTTTCCACCATGACCATCTTTAGAACCATGTAAGTTATGTGCAAATCTGTGAACATTTATATTTTCAACCTTACCAATGTTGTACACACCCTTTAAGAACTAGAATCAGAACTCACTAATTTTGGCAATTTCTCATAAACTAAACACATATTTTTAGCTATGAGTTTGCATTCAACAGAAAATAAACTCAGATCAGTCAATCGTGACTGCAAACACAGAATTAGTGTTCAATACAGACTAGTGTTCTAGTCAATCGTGACCTGAGAACACAGAATTAGTGTTCAATACAGACTAGTGTTCTAGTCAATCGTGACCTGAGAACACAGAATTAGTGTTCAATACTGACTAGTGTTCTAGTCAATCATGACCTGAGAACACAGAATTAGTGTTCAATACAGACTAGTGTTCTAGTCAATGGTGACCTGAGAACACAGAATTAGTGTTCAATACAGAATAGTGTTCTAGTCAATCATGACATGAGAACACAGAATTAGTGTTCAATACAGACTAGTGTTCTAGTCAATCGTGATCGACCTGAGAACACAGAATTAGTGTTCAGTTCAGACTAGTGTTCTAGTCAATCGTGACCTGAGAACAAAGAATTAGTGTTCAATACAGAATAGTGTTCTAGTCAATCGTGACCTGAGAACACAGAATTAGTGTTCAATGCAGAATAGTGTTCTAGTCAATCGTGAACTGAGAACACAGACTTAGTGTTCAATACAGACTAGTGTTCTAGTCAATCATGAGAACACAGAATTAATGTTCAATATAAACTAGTGTTCTAGTCAATCGTGATCGACCTGAGAACACAGAATTAGTGTTCAATACAGAATAGTGTTCTAGTCAATCATGACCTGAGAACACAGAATTAGTGTTCAATACAGAATAGTGTTCTAGTCAATCGTGAACTGAGAACACAGACTTAGTGTTCAATACAGACTAGTGTTCTAGTCAATCATGAGAACACAGAATTAATGTTCAATACAGACTAGTGTTCTAGTCAATCGTGATCGACCTGAGAACACAGAATTAGTGTTCAATACAGACTAGTGTTCTAGTCAATCGTGACCTGAGAACACCGAGACTTAGTGTTCAATACAGAATAGTGTTCTAGTCAATCGTGATCGACCTGAGAACACAGAATTAGTGTTCAATACAGACTAGTGTTCTAGTCAATCGTGACCTGAGAACACCGAGACTTAGTGTTCAACACAGACTAGTGTTCTAGTCAATCATGAGAACACAGAATTAGTGTTCAATACAGACTAGTGTTCTAGTCAATCGTGATCTGCCTGAGAACACAGAATTAGAGTTCAATACAGACTAGTGTTCTAGTCAATCGTGACCTGAGAACACAGAATTAGTGTTCAATACAGAATAGTGTTCTAGTCAATCGTGACCTGAGAACACAGAATTAGTGTTCAATACAGACTAGTGTTCTAGTCAATCGTGACCTGAGAACACAGAATTAGTGTTCAATGCAGAATAGTGTTCAAGTCAATCGTGACCTGAGAACACAGAATTAGTGTTCAATACAGACTAGTGTTCTAGTCAATCGTGACCTGAGAACACAGAATTAGTATTCAATACAGACTAGTGTTCTAGTCAATCATGATCTGAGAACACAGAATTAGTGTTCAATACATAATAGTGTTCTAAAAGAGTCTTAATCACTTCACCACCAAGCCTTTAGGTTAGCTGTAGTTTAATTAATTAAAGTTGTTTTTAGCGCCATGAGCATTTTGTTGGATTTGTGCGCTTTATAAGTTTTCATTATTATTATTATTATTATTAACTTTCAAGATGTTCAATCTCAAGTTTAATTTTCTGCATCTGAAAATTTGGGACAAGCAAAACAGCTGTGTGAATAACGAAGGTTTTAATGAAAGGTGCCTGAGCAGGCCAACAACAGAGCATTATAAGTTCACTTGGTACATATGTAAACATTGTGATGTTAATATGGAAAAATCTTCTTGTTAATTTTTCTTTAGATTTAAGGATTCATAAAAAGATTTTCTCACTCTCACCACATCTGCCCTCCTTATCTTGTAAATCTAGACACAAACTTTTTAAGGTGTCAAAAATGATTAATCTTTCATCAAGTCATTAGAAATTTATAAGAATTTCGAACCTCTTTCATTGTAATAGATGGAACAGAGAGATGATAAAATCACATCAAAAATTCATTCATCTCAAGATGGTTCAATGCTTTTAATCAAAAATGAAGCTAGAACTATTATTCAATTGTTTGTAATGAATGAAAAAGGTTTATATAGCGGTGTCATTGTTAAAACTCTTGTAAAACATTGTGTTAAAATTGGACCTCGCAAATTTTTTTTTTTAATAATTCAAAATAGTTTTCCAAAGATCAAGTTTGTCACTTTTATTAATGTTTTAAAATGTTGTCAGGTAAAAATAAATAGGGCTCATCTCACACAAAATTAGTACTCTTGCCCACCCCGCTCACTTCTGGAAACTTAAAATAAGAAGTAATGTCACCTAACTAAAACATAAATAAATAAATAAAAATAAGAGAAAAGTAATTAATAAAACTAAAATAAAATTCACATTAAAACATTCAGAATTAGAATTAAAACAAGAGTTACAAATATCAAAGGGAAAAATTTGTCACAAAACAATCATGAAATATTAAAAAAATAAAACATAGTGGACAAACCTGAATTGTTAAAAACACAATTACATAAACTATATAAATTCACTTTTAATATAATGAACTGAAATAAAATGACATGGAAAACAAAGGACTCAAATGTGGCAAAGCGTGATGAAGAGTATGTAGCCAATTTTTGGTTATGAATGGGTTTTAAAAAATGTAAAGTAGAAGGGAATAAAAAGAACATTACAATTGACATTAGGAATTCATGGTTATAGGAAAAAGTTAAGGGAGGAGTTAATGGCATGACATTTTGACCTTTGCCCTCTGTGGGGTCAAAGTTGAAGACACCTACCTTCATCAGATTGTGATTGTGGTGCAGGCGTATATTCTAATGTGGCATGGAAAAATAGAGGAATATTGCAAGAGATGTAGATGGATTGACTTTTCATAAGTCTGTCCACAAGCAAGAATCAAAATGACAGCAATCAGAAAGAATCAACATAATGCATTATGTACGTGAGACCAGCCTTCCTTTTAAAAATAGATGATTCATAAAATATCTTTTGGGAGGGGGTTGGGAGTTAGTAGAGTTTTTGTGATTTTTCATTTTTTTAATGGAGGATGAAGCTTTAAATGTCTGATTTCTTGAACCTTTCAGTTCAGGTGAACATACAAGCGTGAGTTTGTTTAGAAAGAAAACATGCTTGCAGCATGCATGAGTAGCTTCAACGACATTCCATGCATTTACGATAATCTTTATCTTCTCATTTAAAAGTGTTCTGAGTCTCTCATCGTGTGAATGTTAATTCCTTCAGGGCTGATAAGTATTTGGTTACGGGTTTTTCACCCCCAAAAATGCTTCCATTTTATTATATACTGAATGTTTTATACCAAACCAAGAGTGTTTACTTTAAAATAAATTATGAATCTTTTTTTTTTAATCCAGAAAGTAAATCATTTTTTTGTGGAATAATAAATTATCTACCATCCTTAAGTTTTCAATAATCATATCATAGGCCTATAAAGAACAAAATTTGGTTAGATTTTAGATGAACAAAAAACAAACAAAATACCCATTATGATTTAACAGGTTCATATTGAGCTTATTTTTATTGCAACAATCAAAATAAGCAGTGGTGATTTTTGCAGTCTTCAAATGGTCTGAACTTTTGATTAAGTGAGATTTCAGAATGTTATGAACTTTATAAATAGTGAGTTTTCAGATTTAAACTAATACGTTTTTCTTAATAATTAACAATCTTTTACTTTGTGTTAACTGAAGCCATTAAGTTGTTCCATGTATACTTAATAATAGTGAGCTAACATTTGAAAACTGTTTTGCCTGATACTGTATCCACAGGTTTTTAATTACTCAGTCTAAATTACAATGGAAAGTTGTTTCTGAAAATACAATTAATTTCAGATAGCACGTTGTAATAATGTGAACAAACGTTTGGCGAGTTTGCTTTTGTAACTTGCGTTTATTCTTTCATTAAATATTCAATAAAAATTACTTGATCATGCATATCACAAGGTCACGACAAATCCAAGAACGTAAAATGCAAATGTATAATTTCATGCATCAAAAATAAACAAAAAACCCTGAAGGTCAGTGCAGCTTAAATATTGAAATAATTACCGAGTGTGTTTGTATGTTCTCTTTTTCAAATAACTGTAATATTTCTCAGTTCATGGCAACAGTTGTGCAGTGCAAACAAACCATGTAACAGATACAGTGATTCATGCAATGCAAGTAGGGGTTGTAACACAGTGTTGTGACAAAACATGTAGCCGGTAAATTCACTCCTAATGCGATCCAATAGAGCTCTCTGGTTTTCCTATCAATGCTTTATTTTTCTCAATGTAAATAATGTTTTTAAGTTGCTTTTATTTTCATTGCCATATTGATAGTAAAAAAATCCACCATACCAAATTACAAATATCATTGAAAAAAAAGAAAAGAATACAGATATCTGATACTTCTGGTCAATGAAACCAGGCAGTTGCTCATTTTCGCTCAAGTGTACGTCTAGTAGGCCAATTTTCTCTGGCATGTATGGACCAATAGAAAGGCACTAAATCTTGGTCGTTTGTTGTGTATGGGTATGGACATCTGCAGGGGAACACAGACTCTATATAGCATCTGCAGGCCATGCAGAATGCAATATAACATACTAATTTTTTACTTCACACATTAGAGGTACAATCATGCATGCCTTATTGTTATTACTACAGTTCATGTATGAAACATGTATGAGTTCATAACTAATGTAGAACACTCTGGGGAATGTTAGATATTCACACAAAGAACATACGCTTATTAGGAATTTGAATAATGGTTGGACATTATTCAGATGGATGGAATCATGATGGTGTCATACTGTAGTTGTACATTTTAACCTAAACCTGCAGTACTCCTCAGTAAGTCTCATTACTTCTCCATCATCCGCATCAATTACTTTTCTTTTGGCTCATCCCCATTTTGACATCCAAATGGTCAATTGTCAATTTTATGTCAAATGGCAGTGAAAACAGAAAATGCAGTGCTCCCCAGAACTCATTAATTTCAGCACCAAGTTTTATTATCATCTTCCAGTTTCCTTTCAATCAGACGTCTAAATGGTTATAAATGCCAGGCTTAATGGTTATAAATGCCAGGCTTATCAAGTCGCCTTGGCATTGAAAGCCAAAGTATAAACTCATCATCAGATCTCATTAATTTCAGCATTGAGTCTCATTATTGTTTGATTCTGCTGCATTGGACCCATCAGAATCCACCTCATTCATTATAGACATGGTTACAAACACCAGCTAAGCCGCCCCCTATTTGGAAACAAATGGTCATTTTTGGCACACTTAAGTGGAGCCTTGTCACTCTACATGTGTGTGTTTCCTTCATGCAGAATGGACACCTGCACTCATCGATTGGATGGTAAGCCGGGATTTTCTCTGCTCTTTCAGGATGTATGGCAAGGGTACAGGTGAACATAAGCAGGTGGATATATTGGAGACACAGAACAGACACAAATTTCTCTCTTTCAAAAATGTCTGGTCTCTAGATTTGCGCATATTGTACAATTCTATGAACACTGATCAGCATAGAGTCAGAGTAAGATGAATTTTGTAACAGTTTAAAATTTCTTCTTCTTGACAATTCAAGGCTAGATTTGAGTAATTCTGACAATAATGGACTGTTTTATTCATTAAGCACACATATTCCTCATGGGAATATGACATTTTTATTTTTAACAAACCTGTTGAAATTGTGGCTTTCGATTCTGTGAACAGACTTAGAGTTTCATATAAAGCGAAAACAGTAGTTTTACACAGCCAAGTGCAAATTTTAGACTAGTCAGCAGGTTTTAATAGTCCACAGCACTTTAAAATGGCTAAGTGTTTGTATGTCGGATGGTGACTAAATCAAACCCTACCAGGAAAGCAGGGTTCAATCAGTGCAAGAAAACCAAAAACAACTTGTTTTTCAACAAGGATTATTTGTCTAACTCACACGATTCCCAGTTCAAACAGATAGAAGAGCAAGATCAACCAGAGTGTTCTGACTCCAAGACCCTTGTCTTATCACCCCTCACCCATCATGACTTCTTGGACAGATCTTAAATCCTGATCTTTAATTTCATCTCACAATCCCCCTACCATCACTGACAAAGAAAAAGCCCCTTGTCATCTTCTACTCTCTTTCCTGTCTTCTGAGATAAAGCTATGTCAATTTGTCTTTGTGTGCACTTATGTGTGTGCTTGCAGTAAAGGCTGATACGGGTGATTGATAATGAGACTTGCAGGAAATTCAGAGTATGTTGGCCATGGGGCCTCCAAGCAGGAGATGCCAGAGGTACTCCAAGGAGATGAGCAGATTTCTATCTAACTCTCTCTCCCTTTTTAACTCTCCTCTTGTCCGCTTGTTGCCCCCCTCCCCCACCAACAGAACAGATAAATAAAACACATGTCATAACAGAAATATGATAAACATTCCTTTTTTGCTTTGGGCCAAATAGGCATATTGTTAGCATATATTTGCTGTTAGTTTTGCTTGGTTAGCAGAGCAGCATGCAATTTTCAATTACATTTAAGTTCAGCTGTTTGAGTTAGCTAATCAGGCATAATAAAAAACATTACACTAAGCAGAGCTACACATTATTGCTGTTTAAAAATAAAACATTGTACCAAGCGAAGCAAGACAAGATGTTAAAAACATTAAATAAAACATTGTACTAAGCAAAGCTAGACATGTTTAAAAATAAAATTAAACACTGGGCAATGGGAGGATATATGTTTCTGCCAAAAAACAAAAATTCAGTTCTGCATCATTACTTGCATGTTATTGACATTGCGCATGCAATTCCTCTCACACCTTCACACACTCAATTAACTTTGGCACATTCATCCAATAACACAAGTTACTCATCGCATTATGACAAAATTGGGAACAATATCTTTTGACAAACAATAAAACAATTGATCATATTAATTTATCAATATTTCCCACACATTCGTTTGTGGTCATTTCTATGTTCATAAAATCATCAGCACAAACATTTTGCCATTGATTGCAAGAACAGAAATAAAAACAAATGTCAAAAAATGATATCGAAAACATGAATAGTTTGTATTATGTTACGCTGGATATTCTTCATTTAATTCTTATAAAAATCGAATTGATAACTTTAACCAGTAAAATTGCTTTGAATCAAGCATGATAAATTATCAAATAACGTGTTAAACAAATGTTTTCATGAATACTTAGTTGCCTCATCTGTTTCTAGGAAACCTGCTACTGGCGACTCAAGTTGAAAAGTTCACGTGCAAATATCATTTAATTAAGCGCTGCAATGCTCAGGGCTAACCGACAACTTCTGTAATTTTGTTTAAATTAATGTTATTTTATGACTGAAGTAACCTTCAAAATACAGTCTTGAAGGGTTCAGGAATTCTTTGCATTTATTGATTAAAGAGAAAGTAACAAATTTGAGACAATCTTGAGAAGATTAAAAAATGTAGTACCTGAGAGGTGACCCACATTTTGAAGCATTAACAATCATTAGGTTAAACATTTTATTTCAACTTAATTTATGCTTGATTCTGTGAAATATTGTTGTTTCTCTTATTAATTAATTAATTAATTAATTAATTAATTAATTAATTAATTAATTAATTAATTGTATTATTAATTTAAAAAACAAATGGGGGGGGGGCAGATAGGGTTTAGGGGAAAGTTGTTACATGTTACTAAGGCTACACAGGTGGGATTTGAATCCACAACCCCAACATTATAGACAATTCACATGTTACTAAGGCTACACAGGTGGGATTTAAATCTACAACCCCAACATTATAGACAATTCAACTGTTACTAAGGCTACACAGGTGGGATTTGAATCCACAACCCCAACATTATAGACAATTCACATGTTACTAAGGCTACACAGGTGGCATTTGAATCCACAACCCCAACATTATAGACAATTCACATGTTAGTAAGGCTACTCAGGTGGGATTTGAATCCACAACCCCAACATTATAGACAATTCAACTGTTACTAAGGCTACTCGGTGGGATTTGAACCCACGACCCCAACATTATATACAATTCAACTGTTACTAAGGCTACTTAGGTGGGATTTGAACCCACAACCCCCACATTGTAGACAATTCAACTGTTACTAAGGCTACTCAGTGGGATTTGAACCCACGACCCCCACATTACAGACAATTCACATGTTACTAAGGCTACTCAGTGGGATTTGAACCCACAACCCTTGAATTATAGACAAATATTTAACTGTTACTAAGGCTACACAGTTTCATTGACCAATGTTTGAGGTTGAAACTTTTATTTTTTTTGTACTATTATCACCAAGCCTTTCACCTTTCTACTAAGAGTTTGTTTACATTAGAAGTTTAGAGAATGTGAAATATTATAGCAAGGGCAAACATTAGCACAGTCTGGTTTTTGTAAGGAGTTTATGTTTCTGCTATGGCTATGGATGCTCTTAAATAATTTGATCTGTCCATGACTGAAGTTTTCAATCAACACAAGGGCAAATTATTGAGTTCCAACAACTGTTTCCAATGCTTCAGACCTTTACAGAAACAAAATTATCCCCAGCATGGCAGATGATCTATCCATTAGAGCAAGATATTTTTCAGGAAGAAGAGATTGTAAATGCATCAGTAAAATATTTATTGAAAAACACTTTATGGTTCTGACAGAAATCAGAGCAAATTGGCACTGCTAAATAAAGAATTTAAATTCATCTGACATCTTGATAACCATTTCCTGCCTGTAGTTCATAGTACATGTGCACCTTGTTGATGATACCGAATTGCAAATTGTACAAATATGTATTTTTAATTTCACGATTCGTACCTCTTCCTATTGAAATATTCAACAGAGATGTCACGTTGTCTTCATTCCTGGGAATCAAGCTGTATTAGTAGATTGGAATGCCACACCGAGACCTAATGGAGTGGATCCTTAGGAAATTGCACATCAATCATAAATAGATTCATGGCTGTCTACAGTCGTCAAAAAGTCATGTTTTGATTGATTTTCCCCCTTTAAGCTTTGCATATGGTTTTGTTATTTTGTTAAGTTTTTAGAGCATGTAATGTGTTGGGTGTTTGTTTTATATTGGAAGAAATCACTCATCAAATCTGATTCATAGAGGCACACACTAAGTGAATATTAAAGGGAAAGTATACCTTTTTAGAACCGTTCGATTGTTTTAATCCTATATATAAATGTAGATATACAATAAAACTAACCTGTGAAAATTTCAATTCAAAAGGTGGTCGTGTTTTTGAGATATCGCCGAAAATCCGGAGCGGTTATGTCCAGGCAGGAAGAATAATCCATACTGGAATACACAATCTGAGAGAGGTAACTGACAGTAACGTTTCTCAGATTCCAATTTTGGGGGATAAAAACTGATATCTTTTTCCATAACCACATCCTTTGAAGTGAAATGATTCTTAGAATGCTTTAAACAATCGAAAGCTGCTGTACTTCTAACCAAGTAGTTTGATTGTCATTAATTTTAAGAGTGATAACCAAACGTTTACCTTCACTTTAAACTACATGAGAGTTATGCTTTATCATGATATAGGCATTACCCCCATTATTTTATTTTCCATCCACTATTTAATTTGGAAAACTACCTTCTTGATGACATAACCTAAATATCTGATCCAAAAAACAGTTTGCTTGGTTCCAACCGGTTTACTGTTCTAAGATTACATATGGTGTGCACCTTTGGCGAAAGGCTCCCTGTTCAATCTTGCTAAGATATTAATTTTATTAAGCACCGTTTTCACTTCAAGCAGGTCTTCAAAGCAGTGTCCTAATGATGCAATATTAGCATATTCAAATGAGTTGCCTTGTTTACCAAGTGTTTTTTTTAATTAAAAACTCTTCTTAGTGCTTCTTTCATCAATGAAATAACACACCAACTTGTATATCATCTCAAAATATAGGGTTTCTTCCGTAAGGTAGAAGATGCCGGCTCACCAATTCTTGTGTATTCAATATTGATCCTTGCCTGTGTATGAACTACACAAAGAGGGCAGCGGCAACCAAAGGGATCCGTAAACAGCCCCTCTGAGCACTGATGCCCTCAAATTGGAAATGGATACTTGGCAAGGGGGTGGCACTACATCTATTTATACAAGGTTTTTCCTCTGGGTATAAAATGGCTATGGGCAGAGCACGTGTGCTTTGGATTGAAATGAGAGAGCAGTGATAAAATAAACTAACAACTGTATTGATTATAGGGAGATTTTTAGAAGGTTGGGAGGGAGAGATAATTCAATCAGAACAAGAGCAATTCCAAAACAGTGTCAAACATAGATGAACATTAGAACACAGGCAATGCTTTAACATACAGAATAAGTCTCGTTTGTTTGCTGCTAAAAGGCAGTATCAGTTAATTCAAAATAAAGTAATAAACTACAAGGGACACTGACTTTCATGGTAAATTTGAATGAATATTGGGTTGAACAAAGAAAATTGATGAGAGCGGATTTGAACCTGCGACCCCTGGATTAGGGCATGGGGTCACAGGTTCAATTTTTCATTGTTCAACCTAAAATTATTTCGAAATAACTTAACTATTATAAATTGTAGAGAATGTTTTAATTTTATCTATAATTAGTTTGAATGATAAATATTTTTCAGCCTTTATATATATCTTTTTCTATAAAGAATTAATTTTATTTCAAGTAAAGAAACTCATTCTAATCGTTTAATTTAAACTTGCTTTTCAAAAGATAATGAGCAAATTAAATCTGAAACCATCATATTCTGTTAAGTTGCATTGTCTTACCAACCAATTTAAATTCTTAAAAAATATAATCTTCTGGTTTTTAAAATAGTCACTTGAGATGATTTCAGTCTTGTAAATAATGAAATGAGATACATGGGGTAACAGTAAGTAATTGAATTTCTTGCAGACATTTATACTCGAACATGATGGCTGCTGTAAACATTTTAAGTAATGTCCTTGTTCCTAAATGGAATCCACTCAAAAATATGAGTCAATTCTCTTGAAGTATTCCCTGTTTATTGATTTAACACCAATACGTAAATCACATTACGGTTGATGCGCATTCTACTCTCTAACACAGCTATTGCACGGTGCCTTCTCACTTCGTCTATATCACAGAAGGACACAGTTTTAAATTCAATCATTCAGATTCATGGGATACTTTTGTTGCATTTCTTTGGACGACACATACTTTGGTATACAGTGTACAGGATAGAAATTCTAGGAAAAATATCTGAATTGATATTTAGCTTAGTATTAAACTTTATAGGATTTGACGATTTGTGAGGGGAAATGTGGCAACCGTTTTTTAGGTTCTTTCAGACTGACTTGCAAGTTTTTTTCTTGGATGTCAATGTAGATGTTCTGCTAACCAATAGTCATGTACATGTTTTTTGCTAGGGCCTATGTGCGATTAATTTGTTGTTAACAAAAGAAGTATATTCTTATTAATGTGCATATTTGCAGTTTCGTGAGTATTATTAGCCACTGGCTGCTCCATAAACTGGTTCTGGTGTCAGTAGCACATCAAAGGAGTGGGGGTCGGTTTGGCTGTGAGGCTCTCCTAAAGGCAATCCCTGTACCTTTATAATAAAAATGTATATGAGCAATGAGCATTCAGAATTTTGCTGGTCTGTATTGGCATTTAGTTTGAACCAATACCCAATACTCAGCCCCTTCTGCTCTGTCTGGTATAAATCATCCAGAGAAGTAGATCCATCTGAAATGCTAACATCCCCAAGAATCTTTTTCCATGAAACTTGTATTGCAGTATATTGCTAGCAACTATTACTTTAAATAGTCAGTAGCTTATACAGTCACATATTTTCACATGAGTGGATGGAACCCGACTCAGAAAATAATGAACACAACACAAGTATCTGTGTTTGTTGAAGGACAGAATATCCAGTATATCTAGGCCTGTTGGTTAATGTTACCAAATGAGACAGAGTAAATTGGCCTCCTAGGTGGAAGGAATTGCCCACAGTAACTTCAAACTGATTGCCAACTGCATGCTATCTGCAAAGAATTCGCACTAGTATTTTTAACCATGCAAACAATGTTCTTGATTCAATCTTAGATGTGTGAAACACCGCTGTGTTAAATAATACCAACAATTGACTGCCAAGTGTGTTCTGATTTCTGGCACTGCGAAGTGAATGTACTCATGAATAGCTGTGAGCTCAGCAACAGTTGTGAATATTGAGCTATAATGAAACATATAACACACATTACTTAATTCTTATTTGTGGAATTGTATACTCAGAGTGCTACATCCTTCATTTTTTTTGCTTTATTAATTCTATCAAATGTAAAGTTGCAATTCAAAAGAGTAAACTTATTGAATTATTAAATTGAAGGCCTTTTTGTATACATTTTTGCACTGTCAAATATACAAATTGGAAAAGCATGTTGAGGATTCAGTGCTATATTATACATTCATAAATACCCCAGACAGTTTAGGCAGTTCTATTGGCTGAAAGGTGGTCACATGACCATGTTTCCCTGGTATTAAACAGCTGATCAAGACATAGCTAGAGCTGTTTAAAACCAGTTGGCTCACACTCGTCAGCTATCATAGCCATACGCATGTTGGCACGCAATCAAAACATACCAGTACTCAATGTAACTGTGAGTTCAAATTTACAGACATGTTGAATTAAAAGATTTCCTTAATTGTTACACTTATTTGTGAATGGGAATAAAAGAGTAGTGACTCAATCTTAAACAGCCATTTATGACCCTGCAGAGTAGTGGTATCACATGGCCACAACCCTGCTGGTATTAAACTTCCATTTTAGACCTCCTCACCCCTCTATTATTCCCTTAACAATCATGTAGGGCAAAAACAGAACACTCATATTGTTCTTATCCTTGATGCATCAATTACATCAGTTTATTTGGAAAAATATATTGATTAATATTGATCTTTGATCACATTTTGATTTATTAAATTGTACTGAAAACAAGAACCTGCTAATGTATATTTATTTTACTCCTATCTTTCTGGAAATGACAAAAACTCTCAAACTTTTAATATTATATTTTGACCCCTCAATGTATTTTACAGACTTCCAATTTGCTATTTGCCCCTCATGGAATATATTTGAGGAATTTCTGTATGAGTCTAATAATAGTTATGAGTAGCATGTGGTGAAGATGATGTGAAACGAGCAAATTGAGTTTCTGGCCAATAATTTGCAGGAAACAGTTTCATCTTGAACAGTTCTTTAGATTGATTTGGCGCATTACAAATGCCTATTATTATTATCATTAAATGTTAATAGTATAGGCCTATATTATGCTAATGTGCCACACATGCCCTGTTTTTGAAGCCTGAGCTTTCTATCTTAAACAAATTCTGTGCTCCACGGCTTTACAAAAATATCACCCACGACACAACTTTATTAAACTGCTTGAGTATAGGACCTACTGCTTAATAGCAGTTATTCACAAAACATTGCTACAAATGGACATTGCAGGCTAGGATTATCAAATAACTAATGTAACAATAACATCCTATATTTTGCTTATCAAAGCAATTGTTTTTGCCAGCCAGAGTAAGCACTGTCCTATTTGTCTCATATAACTTGAATTTATACATGAGGGTTGAGAAAATTAATTAGTCATAAATTAATCACAGTGGCATGGCAGTACCTTTTTTTTCTTGATGGTATTTTTGGGGGGTTTGTCACAAGCAATAGGCAAACATAAATAAATAAAAACCATGTTCACATTATTTTGGAAAAACATTTTGCTAATTTTCAATAATGAGATGTGCTGTACTTGTAGATTTGTTGATTTTCTTCAAGCATTTTAGCAGCGCAAAGTTTTCGTTACTGAACATGTGTTGGGCACTCTGAATGCTAATTATTGAGTACCAAATGATGAGTTTTTAGCAGCAACTGAGACATCTTGTGTAAAATTTTGCTGCTACACAAGGGAAATTATTCACTGTAACATTTTAAACTAACATGCATAAACTGCTTGGATCTTGGATATTGATTTTAGCATGCAATATTGTATATGGAACTCAATGAAGGTAAATTGTACTAAAAGAAGTGAATTATTCATAGTAATAACTGCTTGCATAATTAGTGAACCTAAGCATTCTATTTTTAATGAGGTTTCAAACACAGGAGAAATAAGAGTTTTAAATAGGGTTTTAGAGATGGTTATAAACAGTGGATGGCTTCTTTTGTTGAGTCACTAATGCTTTAATGGAAAGTACAACATAAGTTTTTGGAAAAGTGAACTATTCTTCATCCTCTAGTTTTCTAAAAACAAAACCACACAATCTGTTAAACGTTCATCAAATGTGGCGCTGACACTTTATTGAAAAAGAAAATGTTTTGTTTTATCAAGGATTGTGAGCATGTTCATACCAAGATTATTCCAATTGTGGCAACCCAATTGTGGCAATCAAAATAAGCAATAGTGATTTGTGGATCATAAAAAGCTATTTCCTTGAATTTTATTTGTTTATTCTTTTATTAATTGCCTTAAACAAGACAAAGACAAGTGAAAAAGACAATCAAAACTAAATGAAAGCTTTGGGAATGCCATAAGGCGAACCAAATCACTATCTAAAAGAGTTATCCACTAACAATAAATAAATAAAAAGACAATGTAAAAACATTGAAAATGTGACAACACTTAAAAATGCGATGACTGCAACAATATTTCAAACACAATTACTTCTCTGGAGATTCTGTACTGGTATGAACTTTATAAATAGTGAACTTTCTGATTGACAATTGGTTCATGTACCCGGTACCTGTTTTCTTGTGAATTTTTAAACACAACTCCGCCATCAGACTTTTCATTATTTCTTTTTGAAACAAGGCTAGTGGTTTTGAATGAAAGAGATCTCATAAAAAACTAATGGTAGCAATTGAGGTCCTATATTTTGTACGCACTGTCATGACATGACTTAAAAAAACTGAACCTGACTTTATCCTGATTGGGAATAATGCTCCGAGTGTTTGCCAGACTAAATATATACAATCATGCATTTGGCCTGGTTGAACTCAATTAAAGAGCCATTCAATGCTGTCATATTGGTGGTTGCCCTTAACATATAAGGAATCAATACAAGTAATTGGTGGATTGAGAAATGTACAGTGTAGTCTTGTACTGTTTGGAACTGAAGAACTTAAGAAAGCTTGTCTCACACCACACGTGGAGGTGAGTTTGTTATGTTTTTTCAGGAACCAACATTTGAATGTCTTTTACAGGTAAAACTTTGCAGTTTAAAGCATATCGACATGTACTTTTTACCATTACTTTTTCACAACAATGCACTTAATTTGTTTATACTGGACTGGCAGTTTTGCCCCCCCCCCTCAAAAAAAAAAAGTTTTTAAACAGCTGCATTATTTAAACATGATTTTAAAACAGCACAAGCATAAACCTAAATTGATGGGATTTTTGGTTGTTCTTTGTTTTATATACCTCTCTGAATGAGTGAACTGAAATGATTAAAAAGCCTAACCCTTAAAGGTATCGTACACGTTTGGTAATGACTCAAAATATATGTTAGCATAAAAACTGACTTGGTAACGAGCAACAGAGAGCTGTTGATAGTATAAAACATTGTGAGAAACGACTCCCTCTGAAGTAACGTAGTTTTTGAGAAAGAGGTAATTTATCACTAAAATAATAAAAGACTTCTAGCTAGAAGCCTTTTATTCCTATCTGAAAGCACACAAATTTGTACAACAAGGGTGTTTTTTCTTTCATCATTTTCTTCGATGACCAATTGAGCCCAAATTTTCATAGGCTTGTTGTTTTATGCATATGTTGGGATACACCAAATGAGAACACTGGTCTTTGACAATTACCAAACGTGTACGATGCCTTTAAAAACAATTTGTGTGATCCATTTTCCTAAATTTTTTAAGAATGTAATGAATTCTTCCAAGCACACTTACCTTGATAACAAGTGAGTGTACTTCTTCCAATAAATCTTGATTAATACCTTATACTGTGAGTATTAGACTATGGGGGTAATCATATAAAAAAAAACTCATGACTTGAACAAAACAAAAAAACTAAACCTAGAGCATCTGGATAGAGGCTGAGAGGGTAAATAAAGATTAAAGACAAAATGCTGCATTATGATGAATTGCCACAAATTGGCATCATGGAGTCCAGTCACGGCAGCCTGGATTGATTTTTGTCTTGATTACTGCCGGTGTGATTACAAGGAACAAGACTGCCTGGACAAAGGCCCCCGGGAGATTAAAGGTGGATTCAGTTGCAGCAAAATTAAAATTTTAACCCTTTGATTATTTATTCACACATATCTGGAAATTAATCAAGGGAACAAGCACTGAAATCTAACTTTTTGGTGTGAAGGTACCTGAGAGTTTGGGAAACTGATCCACAGACTGGAAATGTTATTCACATTGGAGGCTGTGGTCCAAGGCATGCAGCATTCAAACTGTTAGCTTGCAATTGTAGTACTTTTAAGTCACATGGTACTCCTGAAATATTTGAATCAGAGCCTTAAATTAAATGGGTAATCAATAATATTCAGCCTGTAATAACATGGTCCTTAATATATTTCCTAAAGATTTCTTTTTTTTTGAACATGTTTATGATAGCCTAAGTTGATGGGCACAGTAAGAAATAAGCTGATAAAATATCATTGCAAAATGGATTGCTTCAAATCAAATTGACCAGGAATATTGGAGTTGTATCTTCTCTTTGCCTTACAAGTGAACTGAAGATATACAAACAGATTAAGTGATAAATCCCTTCTTTTTTAATTTATTTTTTTCAATAATTTTGTTTAATGGGAAATTGATCAACAAGGAGATAAAGGGCAGAAAATTAAAATGAGAGGACATATCTGTTCATATTCCTCTATAAATTAAGTTGTTATTATAAGATTGGGAAAACATCCTGAATACTTCCAAAAGTGCAACAAGTTGCAATGCCAGATGTATTGACCCCAACATAGTCCAAAAGTACAACCATCCAACCCTATAATGCTTGAATGGAAACTGCTATTGTACGTTTGTTAACTTGTGTGTATGCCTTGCCTATCAGTTGGCTGCAATTAAATAGCTTTTCACTTTTATCTTCCATTTGTTTTGCAGATAAATGATTTTATGGGCTCCCTTTTGCAGATTAATGATTTGTTGATCTCCCTCTTGCAGATTAGTGATTTGTTGATCTCCCTCTAGCAGATTAATGATTTGTTGATCTCCCTCTAGCAGATTAATGATTTTTTGATCTCCCTCTTGCAGATTAATAATTTGATGGTTTCCCTCTTGCAGATTAATGATTTGTAGATGTCCCTCTTGCAGATTGATGATTTGTTGATCTCCGTCTTGCCCATTAATGATTTGTTGATCTCCCTCTTGCAGATTAATGGTTTGTTGATCTCCCTCTTGCAGATTAATGATTTGATGGTCTCCCTCTTGCAAATTTATGATTTGTTGATCTTCCTCTTGCAGATTAATGATTTGTTGATCTCCCTCTTGCAGATTTATGATTTGTTGATCTCCCTCTTACAGATTAATGATTTATTGATCTCCCTCTTGCAGATTAATGATGTATTGATCTCCCTCTTCCAGATAATTAATTTGTGGATTTCCCTCTTGCAGATTAATGATTTGTTGATCTCCCTCTTGCAGATTAATGATTTGTTGATCTCCCTCTTGCAGATTATCTAAACCCAACCATTTCTTTGATATATTCATATTACATTTTTGGATGAATACTCACAAGACAATATTCACAACAAAGATTGGTTGTAGCCCCTCTCCTTACAAACAAAAAATACTTATGTTTTAAATTTATTCAATGGCAACATTTTTAAAAGAAATTTACTGATTGATAACCCATTAAAATACCCCTATTTTAAAATACTGGTAAGTTCACTGTACTTAGCCTTTTTATAGTACCAGCGTAAAACCATCACAACGAAATGCAAGACAAGGTGATATTTGTTTATTGCGCAGTGAAAGTTTTGATGCTTGCTCTGCATGGTTGAACTTTCTCGCTTGCCACTTTAAACGATCTATCAAAGTGTAATTATTGAACTTGTCCCGGATGAGTGAATGAATTATTTGTATGATGAGCATTGGTTGATTAGGTTTTTGCAAAGACAGATACGGGCAAAAAGTTTCTTTGTATAGAGTGACAGATTATATTTATTTTTTTAACTGTGATCACTAAATACGGCCATGTATAAAATGATGAAAATTATCAGTGCCATTAATTTTTAGACTTTAAGTTGAGATTTTCAAACAAAATTTGTTTGACAGGTAGTATTTTTACTTGTATGCATTTCCTTCAACCATGAACAAGGACCTTGCTCTATGCTTCAATGAACCCAATCATGCTGCCAAATAGTTACTACTAGGCTTCTAGGGTGGGGCCCAAGCTATACATCATAATGACTCCAGGGCGCAAATTACATAAAGCTGATAACAGTTGCAAATATTGTAAATTTACTTGCAAAAAATGTTAATGGTCCAAGCAGAGTCTTTCTCAACTCAGGGGTTGAAATGTGAGACCATTACCACATTTGCATTAATTCCATAGGTCATTTAGGTTGGTAAGCAGTTTGCAACATTGAGCCAAAACAATGGTAGTGCACCAGTCTCAACAATGCAAATCAAATCATTGGCTGGTATCCTGTTTCCTCTAAAGAAAAACAAACAATTGTTTTAAGCAAATTGCTGTGATTTCGCTTACCAGTTTGATGGATATTGGATTTCAAGTTTTATGATAATATGATAATTAATGTAACCAACCCTTTCTCCTCTTTCCTAAAATGCTTTACATTGATTCACAGAAGAAAATCCCAAGCTTACATCAAGTCTGAATGGAATGATTGACTTCGGCTGTTGGCTTCAGGGCAATTCTTAAGCAGATCAGTCTTCTAGCCATAGCCCAAACTGCATCTTCTCATCAATGCTCTTGAGTATCAGTAGATATAGTCATCTAGCCATAGCCCAAACTGCATCTTCTCATCAATGTTCTTGAGTATCAGTAGATATAGTCATCTAGCCATAGCCCAAACCGCACCTTCTCATCAAGGTTCTTAAGTATCAGTAGATATAGTCTTCTAGCCATAGCCCAAACTGCACCTTCTCATCAAGGTTCTTAAGTATCAGTAGATATAGTCATCTTTCCATAGCCCAAACTGCACCTTCTCATCAAGGTTCTTGAGTATCAGTAGATATAGTCATCTTTCCATAGCCCAAACCGCATCTTCTCATCAATGTTCTTAAGTATCAGTAGATATAGTCATCTAGTCATAGCCCAAACTGCACCTTCTCATCAAGGTTCTTAAGTATCAGTAGATATAGTCATCTTTCCATAGCCCAAACTGCACCTTCTCATCAAGGTTCTTAAGTATCAGTAGATATAGTCATCTTTCCATAGCCCAAACTGCACCTTCTCATCAAGGTTATTAAGTATCAGTAGATATAGTCTTCTAGCCATAGCCCAAACTGCACCTTCTCATCAAGTTTCTTAAGTATCAGTAGATATAGTCATCTAGCCATAGCCCAAACTGCACCTTCTCATCAAGGTTCTTAAGTATCAGTAGATATAGTCATCTAGCCATAGCCCAAACCGCACCTTCTCATCAAGGTTCTTAAGTATCAGTAGATATAGTCATCTAGCCATAGCCCAAACCGCATCTTCTCATCAATGTTCTTGAGTATCAGTAGATATAGTCATCTAGCCATAGCCCAAACCGCATCTTCTCATCAATGTTCTTGAGTATCAGTAGATATAGTCATCTAGCCATAGCCCAAACTGCACCTTCTCATCAAGGTTCTTAAGTATCAGTAGATATAGTAATCTAGCCATAGCCCAAACCGCATCTTCTCATCAAGGTTCTTAAGTATCAGTAGATATAGTCATCTAGCCATAGCCCAAACTGCACCTTCTCATCAAGGTTCTTAAGTATCAGTAGATATAGTCATCTTTCCATAGCCCAAACCGCATCTTCTCATCAATGTTCTTGAGTATCAGTAGATAAGTCATCTAGCCATAGCCCAAACTGCACCTTCTCATCAAGGTTCTTAAGTATCAGTAGATATAGTCATCTAGCCATAGCCCAAACTGCACCTTCTCATCAAGGTTCTTAAGTATCAGTAGATATAGTCATCTAGCCATAGCCCAAACCGCATCTTCTCATCAAGGTTCTTAAGTATCAGTAGATATAGTCATCTTTCCATAGCCCAAACCGCATCTTCTCATCAATGTTCTTGAGTATCAGTAGATATAGTCATCTAGCCATAGCCCAAACCGCATCTTCTCATCAAGTTTCTTAAGTATCAGTAGATATAGTCATCTTTCCATAGCCCAAACCGCATCTTCTCATCAATGTTCTTGAGTATCAGTAGATATAGTCATCTAGCCATAGCCCAAACTGCACCTTCTCATCAAGGTTCTTAAGTATCAGTAGATATAGTCATCTTTCCATAGCCCAAACCGCATCTTCTCATCAATGTTCTTGAGTATCAGTAGATATAGTCATCTAGCCATAGCCCAAACCGCATCTTCTCATCAATGTTCTTGAGTATCAGTAGATATAGTCATCTAGCCATAGCCCAAACCGCATCTTCTCATCAATGTTCTTGAGTATCAGTAGATATAGTCATCTAGCCATAGCCCAAACCGCATCTTCTCATCAATGTTCTTGAGTATCAGTAGATATAGTCATCTAGCCATAGCCCAAACCGCATCTTCTCATCAATGTTCTTGAGTATCAGTAGATATAGTCATCTAGCCATAGCCCAAACCGCATCTTCTCATCAATGTTCTTGAGTATCAGTAGATATAGTCATCTAGCCATAGCCCAAACCGCATCTTCTCATCAAATGTTCTTAAGTATCAGTAGATTAGTCATCTAGCCATAGCCCAAACCGCATCTTCTCATCAATGTTCTTGAGTATCAGTAGATATAGTCATCTAGCCATAGCCCAAACCGCATATCTTCTCATCAATGTTCTTGAGTATCAGTAGATTAGTCATCTAGCCATAGCCCAAACCGCATCTTCTCATCAATGTTCTTGAGTATCAGTAGATATAGTCATCTAGCCATATAGCCCAAACCGCATCTTCTCATCAATGTTCTTAAGTATCAGTAGATATAGTCATCTAGCCATAGCCCAAACCGCATCTTCTCATCAATGTTCTTGAGTATCAGTAGATATAGTCATCTAGCCATAGCCCAAACCG
Source organism: Plazaster borealis (assembly GCA_021014325.1). Taxonomy (NCBI): domain Eukaryota; kingdom Metazoa; phylum Echinodermata; class Asteroidea; order Forcipulatida; family Labidiasteridae; genus Plazaster; species Plazaster borealis. Next base: position 40,137,939 of record CM037472.1, read on the forward strand.
CATCTTCTCATCAATGTTCTTGAGTATCAGTACATATAGTCATCTAGCCATAGCTCAAACCGCATCTTCTCATCAATGCTCTTGAGTATCAGTAGATATAGTCATCTAGCCATAGCCCAAACCGCATCTTCTCATCAATGTTCTTAAGTATCAGTAGATAAGTCATCTAGCCATAGCCCAAACCACATCTTCTCATCAATGTTCTTGAGTATCAGTAGATAAGTCATCTAGCCGTAGCCCGAACCGCATCTTCTCATCAATGTTCTTAAGTATCAGTACATATAGTCATCTAGCCATAGCCCAAACTGCCTATCTTCTCATCAATGTTCTTAAGTATCAGAAGATATAGTCATCTAGCCATAGCCCAAGCTGCATCTTCTCATCAATGTCTAAGTATCAGTAGATATAGTCATATAGCCGTAGCTCAAACCGCATATCTTCTCATTAATGTTTTTAAGTATCATATCTTCTCATCAATATTTCCAGCGTCATACATAAAGTTATTTTAAAATGATAACATCTTAACCAGAATAATTAACCAGAATAACAGAGTAATTCTGACGATTAATTGAAGCATTCACCAATGATTTTTAAGATGATCTAATAAATTATAATAAACTTCATCTTTCACAGATTGGTTCTTAATTTCAATAATGATTCAAATAGAGATTTAAAATCAGTTCTACCAACATTGTATTAGCTTTTAGACAAGAAATCTTATATCTTTTCCTCAAATGGCAACATTCTATTTTCACATATCAAGAGACCACATGTATGTTCTTGATAATTTTGTCACAGATGGTGTACAGCACGGTTCAGGAATCAGACAATCAAAGGGGGTGGTGGTAGGGGGGGTAGGGTGGGGAGCTGTCTTATCTTGTTTCCCCTGATAGGTTTTCCAATCACTGAGTTAATTGGGCCGATATCATATATCATAACATAATTAGTCTGGGGTGTTAGCTCATGTGACATGAAACTGCATTGATGGAGGAGACAGGCAGATGATGATGACCTCAGACATACACCTAGAAGTTGGACACTGGGGAAGTGACATAACCAAATCTAACAATTGTGTGTATAACTAATGTTTCTTATTGTGACCCTTCAATTCAGTGGGTTTTAAAATACATGCTATTTAAATCAACTAATGCAAAACAGCATTTGATGTAATTTATATACTTTCATCTTAGGTTAATTTCATTAGCTAGCCGAAAACCAGCAGAAATTAGGGTTTTACTGTGACATTTAAAATAGATGATCAGTAACACTGTTTTAATATGTGACATACAAAAGAGTATAAAATGCACACGAATATTCCACTTCTTGTCTACATCCATTCATTCTACGTGTCATCGTTCTCACTTGCTCTTTCTTGCATGCGCTTACAAATATTCTATGCTGTATTTACTATGGATATGAACATTGGGTTTCTATGTTTGAACATGTAGACAAAAGAACTAATCTGGTAATGATTAACATACATCATTTGAAGCAATTCAGTCTATTCTATAAATCAAATGAAGACTATACAGTCATGCAACAGGCATATTTTTACAGCATCACATGGCATATTGACTTACATTTTTTGAGCCTGCATGCATTATATAACCATGCACATTATCTTCAGCTTGAAAATAAAAAACATTCATCTGCAATTACATGTAATAAACAACCAATTCAAACAAGCTGCCTGCCCTCTAGCCATTCTTGTCTTGTACAAAAGGTCATCAGGGACATTTTGTTTTACTTTATTGCTTCTTTTTTGCAAAAAATGATAATTTTCAGATTTTGTTCAGTTACTTTCTTATCGCTATAATTGATTGCAATTTTTTTTATTGTACATATTTTAAAAAGATATTTAATTTAAATTTTGGTATTGTTGTGTTTGTTCACTAAGAGGGCAAACAGCGACATGCAATGCATTTCTGCAGTACACATCTCCATTACACTTACCTTCCTCGCAGATATCCCCAATGAAGCCTGTGCCATCACACTCACATCTTGATGTCCTATCTTCACTTACACACAGACCACTGTTTAGACAGGGATCATTTGAACTGCATAGATCAGAAAAATCTTCCCGGACATTGTTGGAGGCTAGCTGCTCGGGTCGCCTCCACCTGTTGGGACGGGCTTGCACCAGGTAGGCAATATTGCGCAGATGACCCTTCAAATGGGTCCGGGACTGAACCTCTGGATGGGATAAATGTGACTGACGCAACTGCATTGGGATGCCTCCAAAGAAGAAGTCAGTCTGCGTGGGTAGCTCGATTATCTCTCCGTCCATTGTTCCTGATCGTTCATCACCATCCACTTTGAATGTAAATTTTCGTGGGTTATTTCGTATCACTTCCACCGTGTGCCAATCCCCATCATCGAGGTTCTCCCCAACGGTGATTGTCCTGCCTTTGTTATTGATGCGCATCTGAAGTAGAAGGCGACCATCCTCCATCGCAATTTCCATAAAGTCAACTTGTTTCTTGTCATCAGCATAAGCTAATAAGACGTTGGTTTGTCTTGACGTAAACTGGAATCTGAGGGTTCCATTTACAGATGTATTCCATCTTTCATATTGTGTATATGTGTCTCTAGTACCCTCATAGTAAAGAGCTGTTGTGAGAGTCAGTTGTACTATAAAACACAAGCAGGCAAACAGCAGATTGCTCTTGCTCAATAAGTTGGCCATTTTTCTATCCCTTGTCTTACTCTCTCAAAGAAATGTCAGTAGGAGAAGAAGAAAAAAAGGAAGGAAAAAAATGTTCCAGGCTCGACAAGATGGTTTGCAATCTTTGCATTCACTTCACTAGGATGGCCCATCAACCCAGCATGACAACCCGCCCCCCTTGGCTATAATTATGTTTGTACAACAGTGGGCATGTTGAGATATGTATGCGCAAATTAGGTCACAGCTCTTTTCTCGATGACCAGTCAAGTCATGACTGCATAATGGCAGAGATGGTTCGCAGTCACACTGTGAATTTCCAAAAGGGAGTTTTATCAAAGAGTGATAAAAGCCCAGCAGGTGAATAATAACAAACAGTTGGCTTCCTGCAGGCACACACACCAAAGTACAAACCTCACTTTATATATATCCACACAATGAGACAACTCACTGTCTATTTCTTGCAGCACGATAATGTTGAATTTTTTCCACGAGGAATCTCAAGCTATCTTATTCTGTTGATTGAAACAGCTCTAGTGAGGCTCTCTACTAGGATAAATATCCACTGATGACACTGTGTCACAATGCAGCATCTCTGCCTTGAAGACTACACAGTCTCCCCCTGCTTCTACTGTGATTAGGAGTATACTCTGAGGCCACAAGTGATCAAACCCAAACCTTGATTTCAAGTGTTGTGTTTCGTGTGCACGTAGGGGCTGGCTATATGTGATGACCGTTTGCCGAGTTAATGGAGGCACGCTTCCAATCTAATCAACTTCATGTATCATCAGGTCAAAGCTGAGGCAGGTGATCTGTCTAAAGAGGAAGGGGAGGGAAAAAGAAAATAATGAAATCCGTTATGGAAATTTAAAAGGATGGACTTGTAGACCTTCTCTTTTGATCCAATTCCTAAATTAAACCCCCAGTGGTTAAAGAAGAACAAAACATATAATGGAAAACTCATCATGGAGGGGGGATCAACATGACAACAACAAAAATTGTCATCAAAAAAGGCAGCAAAAACTGTCTCATTATAATGAATCAGGCTTAATATCCCCAGATGACATGTTAGACTATTAAATTTTACACTATAGAAGGTGCAGTTGATGTTAGATAATTATACCTGTATTAAATAGATACCAAGATGACCTTTACATGAGAAAATTACTTTCTCTTCCTCCTCATCATGCAGACTTTAAAGATGAGTTTAAATAATCAGCTTGTCTTACTGTGGTAAAGACGTTGCATTAAACAGCTGCAAGAAACCTAATTGCAAACTAAGATGTCTTGAAGAGTAAGGTTCCTGTGCAAATATATCAATGCCCCTTATAAAACCAATTTCTAGAAGTAAATATCACTAGTTACAAATTGTTACTTTGAAATTAGAAAGTGTCTAAAATTTGGGGATCAATTATATTTTATTAGGCCATGTTACAGAGAAAAAACAAACTTTTAAAAGACATGCCTGTATCAAGTGTATAAAAGTAAGCTTTAAGATTAAAAGTAGAATTTCAGATTAAAATGCCTATTTTCATTATTATTGTTTTAACCAATGAAGAAAAAGAAGATAACCATTGATAACTGACTTTTCAAATATTCATTTGATAGCTTTGAAATCTCCTTACTGTCAATGCTATATTCCAATCACCTTAATTTTACTCAAGAATCTTTATATTTAAATGCACAAATTCATTATTAAATTATTACTTGTTTATTAAAAAAAAGTCGAATGGTGGTAATTTCTTTTACAGAGACAGGACGAGTAGACAATTTGAAACGTATTTGCGGTGTGTCTTGCTCATCCCCTTGAGGCAAGATATAATCCTGAGATGATCGAGGGCAATGGTGACCAGTCACTGTAAGAAAACTAGCTTGATGTTTATAAGGAGACAATTTGATGCTGCGGCATATACCTGAGTTAATCAGCTTATGTAGTGACTACTTGCTCTGCGTGTCAACGGAATCAAAATAGACTGGAACAGCAAAATAATAAAAAAATTATGTGGGAAACTTAATGAAAATTCTGCTGTTACGGATTCCAAAAGATTATTGTTTCTGCTTGAATAAGTTTTACAGCAGAAAATACTGAAGTTCACCAAAAGGGTTAGAACTAGTGTTCCTTCGGCTTCAATTTATTTTCCACAGTATCAAGTAATAGTTTAAAATTCAATGGGGAGAATAACAGATAAAGAATTTAAAATGGGGCTACAGTAAAAATTAAGTACGGAAAATGGATGATACTGCCACGAAGAGGCCCATAACTTACATAGCTTGTAAGATTATGGCCTCTGATCATGAAAGTGCATTGAACCAAGAAGTATTTTTTAAATAGTAACCTACCACACAATACGATCACCACAAATTGACAGTCCCAACCAGACTCATGACAGGTCACCAATGCATGAAATGGATTGGAACATCTATTCAACAATAGGATTTTAACAATGTACACTTAAATAAACGGGTAAATACAGAGAGTTTTTTAAAAGCTTGGTTTTAATAATATTATGGCATACGACAAAAATTTGGAGGCTTGGAAGATAAAGTAAATATACTTTATTTATTTTTTATTTTTATTTTATTTTTATTTTAAATCTTTAGACATAAACCAATGATAACAAGTTGGACAGGGGCTGTCAAGGTTATACAAAAGTATAAAAACTGTCATCTTAAGATGTGTACAACCAGACCCCTGCCAACGATAAAAATATAATTATATAATTATAAAAAGGAGATTGCACTCAAACGCTATAAAAATCACACAACGGTAAACATTAAAAGCAAATCCAAAACCTTGCAAAAACAGCACCCCCAAACACCATAGAAACAGGAGGAAGGGACAAACATTTAAAAACCCAAAGAAGACAAGTAGTCAGGCAGCTTAAGACCATACTTGGGAGGAATGTGGACACTCCGGACAAAAGCACCAAAATTTTTCCACATGCTGCTTATTACCTTAGCTTTGCATTTTTGATAGGAACCACTTCACCAAGACCCATTATGGCGGCCATTTTGGATCTACAAGATGGCCGCCATGAAAAAACCCATATTTACAAATATCTTAGCTCCCGAGTCACGTAGGATCATAATTATGGTGTCTAAACATACATTGTCATGGTCAAGGAATACAACTGTACCACTCAGAAAAGCAGAAATTGTTTATTTCTTTTAAAAGGCGGCCATCTTGGATTTTGAAGACTGTGCCATGTAAAAACGCATATTTACTTAATATCACATTTGTGGTGTACAAACATACATTTTTATGGGCATTAAATACAAATGTACCATTTTAAAGAGGAGCACCACTGCTAAGGGTTCATTTCATGGCACCGGTATAAGCATGTTTCAATTCCCTACTTCATCTTTTGGGGGAGAAAAACAACCTGCAATTAGACTGCCTTTGACTGAAACAAAAAATCACCAGCTGCCAGACAACTTCACAATTGTACCAGCTGTGGCTTTAAGTACAGCAAAAGTGTCAGTGCCACCAGTATCAAATGAATCGATACCAAAAGAGGGAGAACTGGTACCTGCCCAACTGAAGGAGAAGAGGTGGCTGAAGCAAGGAACCAAACAAATGCAGAAAGATCTTGAAAAAGGCGATACTGTTGCCTGGTCGGCATACCATGCCTCCACGCAAGAAGCAGCAGTTTTGCACACCACTCTCACACAGCTCTCGCCTCTTTTCTATGAGAAGGCAGCTACGGCAGCTATGATCAAGCATGGGATGAACGTACTGCGTTGGGCAACAGAATTTCTTAATCCTGGACAAATACCAGTTATAGCCTTTGATGCACCACTCTTTGCTCTTGCGAAGTTTACACAATGGAAATGGCCCGACACTCATGGGGAAGACAAGTTCGTATCGATGTTTGGTGGCCTACACATAGAGATGGCGATGTGGAAAACGTGTGGAGACTTCTTGGAGGGATCTGGATGGACCAATGTGCTGACTGAAGCAGGCATTGCATCATCAGGTACTGCTGACTCTTTTCTGAAGGTTTCACATCTTACCAGAACAAGGCACGCTCACCAGGTGACTGCTTTGGCTCTAGCAAAGCTCCAAGATGATGCTTTTCTGCATACTAAAGGAGAACACAGTGAGGAAGCCAAGGAGGCCTGGAAGCAGGAAATGGTCAAGAACAGCCCAACATTTCAGTACTGGGATACAGTACTCAACATGGAACTCCTAGGTCTCATCTTCATCAGATCACACCGTGAGAGGAATTTTCCCCTATATGTTGAAAGCTTAAAAGCCTTGGTGCCATGGTTCTTTGCTCTCAACCACCACAACTATGCGCGGTGGATTCCAATCCACATACGAGACATGGAGAGTCTACCAGCACCCATTCTTAATGAGTTTGAGAAAAACAGTCACTGGGTAATCCACAAAACTACCAACAGATTCTCGACAATTCCAATTGACCAAGCTCATGAGCAAAATAATGAAGCAGTGAAGGGTTCTGGAGGTGCAGTGGGTCTGACTGAGAATCCATCTGCTTTCAGGAAATGGATGATCTCAGGACCTGAACAAGTAAGGTTGCTTAAGGAGTTTGAAAAAGATTTCATTGGAAACGTTTCAGACTCAGAGTGCGGTTATCATCATGAAGAGGGATTTTCAACACAGAGAATCTTCAAGGAGCAGGCTGCGAATCTCAGTCTAGTCATAAATGACCTGGGAAATCCTTGATGACAGCATTGAGTTAGTGGCTCTAGACACCCGGAATGTTTTGGATGAGTCTGTGGTTAACACAATCCGAATAGTGCATAGCATAGGAGTAGATCAGTATACCAAGTACTACAAGGAAGTCATAACTGATCGCACACGCTCCATTCATGAGCCAATTAAGAAGAATAATCTTCCTCTCTTCAGATCTCCACGACCTAAAGCCAAGACAAAACAAGAGGGTAAAGTCTCATCACTTAAAAATGATGTTGCTCTGTTTTCTCATCTATACATCGTGATGCAGCACAGAGAGAGTGACATGAGTACATTTTTCAGCCATGAGAACCATCCCTTTCCCCCCTCAATATCTGATAGTGGAAAGTTGCGCTTTGGAAAGAAATCTGATCTTCTGAACATTCTGGCCAAGGAAACCAAGAATGATCCTCCTGATTCAAATGACGTAAAGTTGCTTGACGGGGCTGCAGTGGTGCATTTGCTTCCCACAACCAATGTTGTGACATTCGATGAGTATGCTGATAAGGTCTTTGTTCCACACATCATAAAACAACTAGAAAAATCCAAGAGAGTTGACATAGTATGGGATACATATATCTGCAGCAGCATTAAAGAATCAACTAGAGAAAAACGAGGAAAGGGCATTCGGAGAAAGGTTGCGGGTAAGAACAAACTCCCAATAAACTGGGCCAACTTCTTGCGTGACCCCACCAACAAACAGGAACTTTTTGCATTCCTTTCTCAAAAGATTGCCATTATGGAGTGCCCTGACGACAAGGAAGTCATCATCACATCTGGTGCCAGCGCTATTCTCCGAGGAACAGACCGTTCCATGGCACCTTGCAATCAAGAAGAAGCGGACACCAGGCTGCTGATCCACTTACAAGATGCCCTTCAGAATAATTGTACAAATTGTTTGGTGCGCACTGTTGACACTGATGTAGTTGTGATCCTCATTGGCAAGTTCCATCACCTGAGCGCTATCTGCCAAAATGTTAACATTTGGGTTGCCTTTGGTACAGGCAAAAACTTTACATATTATCACATCAATGCTATCTGCAAAATCCTAGGTAGTGAAAAATCCCTGGCCCTTCCTGCCTTCCATAGTTTCACGGGATGTGATACCACGTCTGCATTCCACGGCAAAGGAAAGAAATCAGCATGGGAGGCATGGAACTGCTACCAAGATGTGACCCATGCCTTTACTTACATGGCACTCAATCCTTTCAAAGAATTAAAGGTCAAAGCTCATCATTTCAAACTGCTTGAACATTTCACTGTTATATTGTATGATAAGACTAGTGTGACCTGGAACACGTGAATGAAGCCAGAAAGGAGCTGTTTTGCAAGAAGGGTAAGACAATGGATACACTGCCCCCAACCCAGGATGCCTTGTTGCAGCATGCCAAACGAGTTGCCTATCAGACTGGAATATGGTCCACTAGTGAGCAGAGTGAACAACACGCACCTACTCCTGAAGGTTGGGGATGGACTCTTGATGGTGACAGCAAGTCATGGGTTCCTGTGTGGAACATGTTACCGGTTGCGTCAAAGGCATGCAGTGAACTAGTAAAATGTAGCTGCAAGGGTCAAAGTGGTTGTGGTGCTAGGTGCTCATGCAGAAAGGCACATTGGAATTGCACTGAACTATGCAGTTGTAACTGTGAGAAGTAAGAAGACTGTGAAATTTGTGGCAGTGGTATGTGTTATTCGTGTCAGGCTAGCATGCTTTACAAAATGAAAACTTCTAAGCAGATGATATACGAGAAATAAAAATTGCTAATCATCCCGATATTGTGGAATTATCGTAGAAACAAACATCTGCTTTTCTAAGTGGTACATTTGTATTCCTTGACCATAAAAATGTATGTGTGGACACCAACATTTGGTTCTTAAGTGACTTAGCAGCTGATATATTGTTAAATGTGTGTTTTTACATGGCGGCCATTTTGAAAAACCAAGATGGCCGCTTTATAAAAGAAAGAAATATCTGCAGCTTTTGTAAGTGGTGCAGTTGTATTCCTTGACCTTACAAATGTATGTTTAGACACCATAATTATGATCTTAAGTGACTTATAAGCTGAGATATTTGTAAATATGGGTTTTACATGGCGGCCATCTTGAAAATCCAAGATGGCCGCTTTATAAAAGAAAGAAATATCTGCAGCTTTTGTAAGTGGTGCAATTGTATTCCTTGACCTTACAAATGTATGTTTAGACACCATAATTATGATCTTAAGTGACTTATAAGCTGATATGTTTGTAAATATGGGTTTTAGATGGCGGCCGTCTTGAAAATCCAAGATGGCCGCCATAATGTGTCCCGGGGAAGTGGTTCCTATCAAAAATGCAAAGCTTAGGTAATAAGTAGCACATGGTAAAAAATTGATGCTTTTGTCTGGAGTGTCCACATTAATTCACTAAGCTGCCTGACTAAAGCACTAACAAACTATTTTAGAAGGTCCTCCCTCAGCATCATTCGAAAGGACTTGTAACCCTCAAGAATCAAAACATCCCTGGTATCTATTGTGAGTTCTGAGAACATTTTAGGAAAGCGTACAATTGTTGAAAATTTATAAGCATCCGTTCTAGGTTTCAGGTGATGAAAAGTGAGTAATTCTGAGTGACGGGAGTTAACCTTAGACAGATTAGTTAGATTATCCATAAAAAGATACCGAGTGGACATCAACAGTTTGATAATAAAGCAAATATTTAAAAAAGTTCTTCTGTCAGACAGAAACATAAGACCCAGAGTCTTCAGTCTTTCTTGAACTGAGGATGGCAAAGATTTATGGGAAGGTTGGTAGATGAGGGCTCCAAGCTGATAGTAACACAATTTTAGTTAACTTTAGGAGTCCTATGTTTAGAAAAGAAGGGAATTTATGAGAATAAAAGTCAGCAGAAATAATACTACGTAACGCTCGCTTTTGTAGAAGCAGAAGCCTCTTCAAATTAGTGACCAAATGTCAACCCTCCCCCGACTCCCCCATGGAAGAAAATGCACAATTAAGATACAATACAATTAGTGTTTTATAAAGATAATTATTACACTTGCTGAAACAAAATATTTATATTCTTAACCATCAAATATTTCTAGGAATCCTTTTGCATAAATGGTCAAAATGATTATCCCATTTTAGTCTAAAGTCAATAAACAATCTTTAAAAATTACAAGTTATTAGTTTTTTGAAAAACATTGTTCAGATTATTTACTTCATCGGAATTACCAGTGGCAATATTGCTGAACAACTAGGCTATGAACAACATAAAAATTGTTAGTCTTTGCTACATTAAGAAACAAACATTGACTGTGAACCGAACAGAAATGGACCTAAGTTCATTGTACGCCCTAATGACGAGAACAACATAAATTAGAATTATCAGTAAACAATATAAAAGAAACTTCCCCTGACGAGTTGACATCATTAACGTAACTATAAACAGGAGGGTCCGATTATGAAACCATAGTGTACATCATATGAACTAGAACAATCCATAGACCCATATTCAGATCTGTTAAACAGATCACTTCTAAACCAACATATCGCAAGCTATGGGTCATGCCCCTTTTGAGTAGTGTTGGCTCTGAGAATAACTTTGTTACTCAACGTTACTCGACTAGTAGGCCTATATTCACCAGACGTCTTCTGGAGAAATGCAATGTCTGCTCTTTTTATGGCATTTCTATTATTATTTTTTGTCTGCAGGAAAAGTACAAAAAAAAAAGGTTTTTGAAACATGTCATCATATTTATGGAAAGATGTATTTCTCAGAAACATGTCATCATATTTATGGAAAGATGTATTTCTCAGAAAGGTTTAGTATGTGTACCATTTTGTAGCATTGTTGTTATTATTAAGCAATGTTTTGGAAAGAACAAATTTATTTGAATCCTCTAGATTTTAATAAATACAACCAAATGAGACAATCTAATCAGTTTCCCGATACTGGCAGTATTTCAAACAACAAGTAGTACTTTTTAATAGATGTTAAATTTGCATAGGGGATAAAGAATATTATATTTGGTTTTACCGTACACCGATGTGTGTAAAGCAGGGTGGATATGTGCGCATTACAAGTCTTATTATTATTATTATTATTATTAAGCACTGTATACTCAGTACTTTCCCGGGTCCTGTGAACAAAATCACAGGCATATTACTCGGGTGGGATTCAAACCCACGACCTTTGCCATTCTAGAGCAGATGTCTTACCAACTAGACCACCGAGATTGCCCGGTAGCTCGAGTCAGTTCGAATCCTATATATTAGCAGCGGGGACCGCGACAATTTAATAGATGTTAAAATTTGCATCGGGGATAAAGAATATTATATTTGGTTTTACCCGTACACCGATGTGTGTAAAGCACTGTATACTCAGTACTTTCCCGAGTCCTGTGAAAAATCCGATTCCCACCCAAGTAATATGCCTGTGATTTTGTTCAAAGGACTCGGGAAAGTACTGAGTATACAGTGCTTTACACACATCGGTGTACGGGTAAAACCCATACACAGTTAAGATCACAGTTAAGATCAACACTTTATCATAAATGTTATTTTATCAGAGCCAATCTTTTTCCATACATTTAAGATACTCCATGTATATTATATTAGAGCTATACCTATAACGTTTCTGGCTTGCTTCTTCCTATTCATACCTATTGATGTAGTAACACAATCTATAATCAATCATCATAAAGATGGAGTGACTCTAATTGAGCCATGCTGTGTGTTGACAAACTAATGGTTTATTATGTTTGCTCCATTCTCATACTCCAGCTTCCCTACTAATTGCTGTGATTTGCTTAAGTTGTCCCTTTTGTTCTTCGTATTATCCCATTGATTACATAGCCAATTATGATAATTAGGAATGGTGTTTGGAGACATGGCGTCGAGGACACTGTAGTGAAATCACAGTTTAGTGCCATGGTGTTAAGCAACTGCTACAGATAATTCAGTTTAACTTGTGTCATTTTTATTCTGTCTGCAATTTCTTTGACACCATGGTAAGGTTTTTTTTAAAAAATCTTCTACTGTCTGTCAATTAGCACTCATCAGCTTTGAGAAATTGAGATGAAAAAAAACCCTCCTTGGAATCAATTTGAGATTCTTGTCATCGTTTGGACATTTCTCAAGTGCTTTTTATAATGTTTGTTTATTTCATATTGTCCTGGCAACATGAGAGATGTGTTCTTCAAAAAGATAAAGTCACCAGAGTAACTTGAACATGGAGATAACAGTTAAAGTTAAAGAATTTGTTTAAACTAAACTAAATTGTACCTTAGAGTACCTTAGAGCAGACATGTTCTTGCTCCAAATAAGGTTTGGTTATTTGGAAAACAAATATGTAAAGACAAAAAAGAATAAGTTTTTATTTAAAACTGGAAGTTAACTTTGGTTTTTCAAATGCAATTTTAATATGTTTTTCAAATGTTTTGCTATGATTTAACCTTTTTCAATTGAACACTAGCCTATTGACCACTTTTGATTTCACTCAGAGATTTTCGGACCATTACAGTAATGATGAAAAGACGGCATAGTATAAGAGTACATGCCTTGTGCATATTTATTTTAAACAAAGGAAACACCTGTAATGCCTACTTCCAACATTACAAAAAACTACCAAATGGCAAACACAAAATCTCAACCGAGCAAGAATGTCTCACTTTTTATCTGTCTATCCCTAAATGTTTCTTTCGGAGATTTTATCATTATTATTATTATTATTATTATTAAATGTTTCTTTCGGAGATTTTATCATTATTATTATTAAATGTTTCTTTCGGAGATTTTATCATTATTATTATTATACATTTCTGGTAATAAAACCAAGGATGCCTCATAAGTGAACTTAATCACTGTAGCTCCCTAGCCCGAGGAAACCTGCAAACAAGGGTGCTTGCCATGTGAACCAGAACTGGGGTTAACCCCTACTCTTCCACGATAAGTGTTCGGCATTCTCGTCTGTGCACTACCAATCCTAGTACACAAGACCTACAGCTTAATGTCCCATCCGAAGGACAAAACGATAATGGTAAAGTAACTTGCTCATGGTCACAAGTGCCATGATTGATACTTGAACCCACACTCTGCTGGTCAGAATCACCAGAGCTTTAGTCCGGTGCCCCTAGCCGCTCAGCCATGACACACCACAAACTCATTGAGTCAAGTTATATGTTCAAATACTTGGCTGGAGGATCTAATGGCCCTGTCACACCTTGACGTTTTAGCCAGCATATGCTGACATATGAACAATTTGGCGAATACGCTGACATACATCAACAAAGTTATGGGTAAGTTTTGCATAAGTTAAGAGTACGCTGAAGCACGCTGGTTTACGTCGTAGTATGGTGAGGTCGTCAATTTTTTGTTGTGCATGCACAAAATTTTCGACGTATGCCAGCGTATGGCTCAAACGTCCCACATACGAGGGCCATAAGTTGTAGGTAAGTTATGCGATTGTTGACACACGTTCACACACGTTACTTGTAAGTTACTTATAAGTCGACATACGTCGAGTAAATGTCTAGCATACCCAACACTTATTTCTACTAACTCATGAGTAACGTGCTTTGAACTTATCTCCAACGCTTATTGACGTGTTCCGGACGACCACAGAACTTACTGAATGTATTTCTAACTTACATTCGTTGGTATAAGTTATCTATAAGTTATCAAAACCTTCTATATAAGTTACTATCACGATATGTATACGTCCAACTTGTTATGAATACGCTATTTATACGCCCAAAATTGAAAAAACCCATCGATAGTTCAGTGTATGCCAGCCTTTTAGAGAAATGTTGATACGTCGGCATACGCTGGCTAAATTGTCAAGGTGTGACAGGGCCCATAAACAATCAGTGGTGTGGATGAATCATACAAACAATAGATGTTAGATGGCTCCAAGCTCCCCAAACCCAATCCCTGGTGTACTGCTATAGCATAGTCAAAGACTAAAAGTCTCATACCTTCATGTTCATGGTTCATCCTATTGTCTGAATTCACCTTCCAACATGACCATTTCCTCCAATGTAATTTTACAGACATACAATTAGCCTAAGCTTACTTTGAGAGAAAAAATCTGGCTTTACTTCCAGCTCATTATTATCGTGAATATAATCAATAATGGCTCCTACACAAATGAACTTCCTGAGGCCATTACTAAGAAAGCGATGGTAGATTCTGATTGCATATTCTTAATTCTCTATTTAATCCTCTAACTTTTGTTATTAATGGTGAGTAGATCAGGAGCTATTTTCAGAAAAACACTTAAGCTGACATTTTCTGCATCTCAGCAGACAATTTCATTATAATAATAATAATAATAATAATAGTAATAATAATAGTAATAATAATAAAGACATTTGTTATCTCTGCTAACCTTACGGGAAAATGCATTATTAACAATTGCTTGTGGTTCTTATGCATGAAACAACAATTCAATTGTGAATGCACACATGCACCATCCAATCTTCTTGATTGCTTATGAAATACACTTACCCTTCCACTCACAGATATTTAGCACAAAAATGTCCTTACCATGGCAAAGGGTGTTATGAAATTAGGCCCAGTAAGGCAAACTGAAACCCCCAAAAGAATCTTATGTGGCTCACAAGCCAGGTACACCATGTACAATGCCATTGCAAAAAAAAACATACTCATGAAGCAAGTATAAGTGAAACATTGTAATTAAGAAAATTCATAGTAGAGCCCTTATACTTCAACATTTCCACAATCTTTTTTTAATCGCTTCACATTTCAACACTAGCAAAGTCTTTTTCAAAAGCTATAATTTCTGCATAAGACTAACACATCTATGACAATAAACTTAAATTTGTCGTTAATGGATAATATCTTTGCCAAATTGGAAATCCATAAATGGGCATTAAGAGGGGTTTATCATCATGCATTGAGTGCCTTGTTCCCTGTGTACACTACCAAACATGTCATGTTATTCTCAAACAAATAAACAGGAACCAGACTACTTTCCATACCTGCCTCTGTTTGGTTATTATTGCCATATCCGAATCGGCAGCTACAGCTATGACTGTTGGTAAGGGTGTTGCTAAGGACATCCTATACTTCAAACCATGATGCCGTGGCGATCCAGCCTTAGCCATAGACTGTGCAAGTCTCGCGCATATTCAAACTTCCGGGACCATTGTGGTCCCAACCATATTATGCAGTTTTACGTGGGCGGGATTTTGTTTCAGCAATTATTTTAGTTTAACGTAGTTTATGGCCATGAAAATTATATATGATGTTGGGAATGTAATACTAAGTGATAAACGATATAAAATTAAATGTTAATTTGAACACATTATTTGTATTATACCAAAATTGAAAATTTGTTAATAACAACTTGCTATAGGTATTTTTATTTTCAAAAATGTTGTAACAATATAACTTAAAAAGAAGATTTAATTTCATAGAAAAATATAGTCTTTGTTCAAACTTGTTCTCGTTTTCGATATGCGCGAGACTTGCACAGTCTATAGCCAATTCTATTCCATGATAAAACAGTGTCTAAAGTGAAATCAACTTGGTTTAATCACAGCTTACATGGAACAAATCTTCCATCTGGAATACGTTTAAGAAAATTAAATTGAATTCAAAAGCGTAAACTAAAAGGGACTTACAAGCAGTCCCACAACTAAAATTGTTATTTGTTTAAATCATGTAGGCCTACATCAACATTTGAATGCTTTTTCAAGGCACACTCTTGATTAGCCTCAGTAATGCACATTCCAATACTTTGGTGCAAATTTAATTTTGAGTCTTATTGACAGTATAATTATACACTTGTACTTTGTTAAAATTAATGCATGAATGAGTGCATTGTTCATTGCTCTATGGATTTAGAAGATTAAAATCAATAAACTTCACAAATAGCGGCAACAATATTGTAATTTTGAACTGCAAGTGCACTTTAACCATGCATTAAAGGTATTTTATGGTATTTTATTGTTAATTACTGAAATTGTTATCCATCCATTTTTGGTGCTTGCACTGTGGATTCTGTATGAAATAAATAAGTGTAAGTTTATCTGTTCATTAATTTATTGGAACAAAATACAAATATTCCCATTAAAATTGCTTAAATTTTATGATATAAACATACACGCATTTCAGTTAGACAATTTTAAACAATAAACCCTTGAAAATTGATCGTTTTTGTATTATTTAATATGACAGCAAAAAGGTGACATTACAAGCGAAATGGGAATTTGGAATTTGATAGAACAAAAATTACATCTACATCAACATCCATTGTGGTTTATTATTAAATAAGAAAAGAAGAACAAATTACAGGCAAGAGATGGGCAAGAGTCCCAACCAAATGGATGTGTACTAATTTCTGTCAAATTCAACCATCTCCTACTACAACAACAAAAATATTAAAATTTTTAAAATTATTATTTTGTTTTTAAAGATCAGAAGAAAATAAAGTCAAAGAATGCTACTGGGTGTTTACATGTATTGTCTATAAGTTTAGTACATAATATTTAAGTAGACACAGTACCTCAAGGTTGTCTTTCCAAGTTATTGGCTTTTATTTGTACTTATCTTTTATGTTTATTATGGCTGGCAGTCCCTAACATTGCACAACACCTCATCACACTACACTTGTTGGCTTTTTATCTAATAAATATTTGTCCTAAAACAAACCCTCGTAAAAGTCACTGTTCGCCTGTTTCCATGGAAACACATACGACACACAAGTAATCGTGATTTTATTACACTTCTTTACTACTCCCAAGCTATTGATTCAGTGTATTCCATTGAGTGGTTCTGTCATGAAATTTACTGAACTTACAATAAGGAAAGGATTATTTGGTAAAGGATTATTTGGTCAGCAGATGTGTGACCAAGTCCTCAAAGTACAGTAATCCCCCTCATACATTTTCATTCTCATTTTTCTATGAATAAATTAATTTTAAAAAGTTCAGATGAAAGCAAGAGACAACATTTAGATTTCATGAAATCAAAAGAAAATGCCCCAAAAGTTGCACATTCGAGTCTTAAAAAAGTAAATGACATTATGGCTGCAGTACTCCGAGTAAGGTACTTAGGAATTAATGAGAAATGACATCATTGTATTTTGAAGAGTTAATTAATTCCTATCCTCTAGTTTTCAATTAACACACCATATAAACAACCTGTGAACATTTCATCATCTTCCGTGGTCAGGTTTTAGTGAACACAACCAAAGGTTTATTTCAAAACAAGTAATAGTGATTTTGGGGGATGTTGAAATGTTTTCTTGACTTTGCAAGCCTTTTAGATAAAAATATTTCTCTGGAAGACTGGTAGCTCTATAAACTTTATAATCATTGAGCTTTGAGATTGAAGCTTGCCATATTGTTTTTCAATAGTTCCCCGGTTTGCACAAATTGCAAGAGCAAAGTTTGTCTGCTTGTGTATATATTGTTTGTGTCATGAAAAATTTGAATTTGAATTGTTTTCAAAAAAATGCACATAAAATGAACCAGCTTTTAATCTTGTTTTAATAGCAGATATTCATTTTCAATTTATAGTCATGATACATTGGTGTTTGTCAGAGTTCATTCATTGTAATCCACTGTTTACCAGTATACAAATAATTCACCCAACCTATGAATATGTATATTACCGTTACAGAAAGACTACATAAATGAAAAGAATAACTGTGAAATGAAGAAATTGATCAAATAAAGACTTTATGAATGTTTTATCTTTAATTTGTGACAAAGCTTTGTCATGTCCCGGCCCTTTGTCACAAGAAATTCTGAACTTACAGTTCGTGAGCAGACCTATTTTTTGACATTCTTCCTAGTTTTTGAACAAAAGTATCACTTCAGACAGAAGTTAAGATCTAGCAGAACGCTACTTCAAACTTACCCTTTTAACGTCTGTACGTAAATTCTCTTCAAACAAAATATTTCACAACAAGTGGTGAGAATATTGTGGTTGAACGACAAAGATTGCGATGTTCAAAGTTTGCCCCTGAGCTATCCTGGGCAAATTTTAAAATCATGCAAGGAAAAAAAGTTTGTTAAGTGAAAAAAATGGCACACCGCGCAAATTTTTAAATAGGCCATGTGCCCAATAGTGCAATGATTGGTCGCTAATAACTAAAATTTGACTGACGGTTTTTTTGAGAACTTTCAGAATCGTAATCTCCAGCAATTACCCTTTTAAAAACCGCAGAGTTCTCTTAGGGGTCGCAGCGGGACAAGAAGATACAGTTTAGCCAGTATAGCCTATTGTGATGATAATACAAAATTGCCAAAATTTCATCTGAAACCTTACTTTTATCGGAAACAAGGCCATGCACAAGAACATCTTTCACATTTACTTAGTTATGAACATGAACAAAATCCCTCACAAAACTTGAACCATAACTGTTGTTTCTTGCAAAAAAGCAACCAGATGACTTGATGGAATTTGTTGTAAGGTGTGTTTACAAAGGGAATGCAAAAAGGCAACCAGATGACTTGATGAAAATTGTTGCATGGTGTGTTTACGATGAGAATGCATGTAACTCTTCCAAAAAGCCCTTGATGTATTATACCTTTAACCAATGGCAGGTGAATGCTGGAGTCAGGAGCTACATATTATAATCAGCTGTAAGACACATAAATGTGGGTTGCTAGCACTTGCTGTGTCTAAATCATTTACAAGTGCATTGGATGATTTTGACAACGAGAAGCAGAAAGGGGACTGCTGTACACAAGTACCGTACATTGAAGTACAGTACACCACCAGAATGACATTACAATAGAACACATGAGAAGTCAGTATTTGTAATTTTTTTTTTCATTCTTGTAAGGGCCAGGCAAACTTCTCGGGAAAAGGGACAGTTGTATACAAAAATCAGAATGTCTTTGAGACCACTTTTAAAAAGCACCAGGCAATGACTGGATCACAGAGGCGACTTACTCCGAGCCTTCATGAGTTTTTATCTGAATTTTCCTCAGGAAAAAAAAGAAACAAAACAAAACAAAAACTGATGTAGCCATTAAAATGGTTCAGCTGTACAGATTTTCCAACATGGGCAATTACTATAAAAACGATATGAGAGGTATTGCTGCTGCCATTTTCTTGAGCGGTGATGATAAATAAAAACATTTTTTCCTTTTCAATAATCTTAGGAGTCAACAATTAAATTAAAATGTATTTGGCGAATGTTTGTTCAGAGACGACAGACAAAAGCAAAATGCATTTGATCAACAAATTCATTTAGAAGGTTTTTTTTCAGAAATATGCAAATTTTGGTATGCACGGTACCTGCTTCCTAAAACCTTGCTCAACAAATCCCTTCTGAAGCTGACAGTAAACTAACACTTACTAGTTAATAACTAATTAATAAATACTCAAATATTTTCATTTTCTGTAGAGTCCATCCTCATATCAAATATGAAAACAAACAGGAACAACTTCAGTTGTCTGAGAAACTTCAGCCAGTTTAGCTTCATCCCAAAGCCTTTGTTTACAACTCCCTTCGGAGTTTTCATGTGTGATTTTATTCCACTGTAACCCACAGTATGCCAGAGATTACAAAAGCCAATAGGAAATGCCATGAGCTGGTTTTGGGGAGGATTTTTTGTTAGAAAAACATAATGATTAGAAAATGTTTGACAAAGACTAACAATACTATCAGTATACAGTTATAAAAAATGCCTGTAACCAAAGAAATGAGTGATTTTCTTAAAAATATTAAACACAAACATTTGTCAAAAAACTAGCAAGTGATTGACTAATAGGACAGTTATACTATACCTAGTATTTCAATAAATCACCTTTATTACTAAACTCACATTGCTATTATATTCTTGGTAGACAATCATCATGAAAATTGACCTGTAGTCCTTGGATGGTGACTACAGCAAAATGCCATCTGTTCTACTCGATAAAGACAACATAGCTTCAACGCACAGATTGCGTATTTTCTTTTTGTACTGGATTCCCCCAATGGTGTACTTTTTCCCATGGTAAACCAAATTACATATGTTCTGACTGCATACATAACTTAGGTTTATTTGTCATTTTATATTCACTGGCTATGAGGAGGGAATACATGTGGGGTATCCATATCATGCAGGCTGGGAATTCTGATCGTCACAATGACCTAGTTCATTGCAGTGAGTTGATTGGTTAGATGTTTCCCCCATCTCTCTTGTATTCCCCTACTGCAGATACAACGACGTAGGATTATCCAGAGTGATCAGCCTCTAGCTAACAAGACGTGATATCAAGCCTAATGATACATTTAGGGGCCTACGTATCAAAGCAGGGAAGAGTCAATGCTAGCAACTATTATTCAACATTGAGTCTCAGCACATTTTATTTTGTACAGAGAATTTACTTTGTAGATGGTTTTATTGCTTACATTTATTTTAATAACATTATTTAGCCATGAAGTTACAACATGTCATTTTATTACTATTATATAAATGTAAAAAAATACATGTAGGCATGACACAAAGGGTAGAATGGTCCTAAGACACACTTTGCACTTATCCAGCACCGAAGCAACAAAAGTTGATCTACTCAAAACAGTAAGTTTTTATAGCTACAGAAATTAAAATATGCCAAACGAGATTTCCCATCCCCCCCAAAAAAAGGGGGAAAAACCCAAAATGTCAGATGCACCTCTCTTTGAAGGCAACATTTTGCCAAATAGACTGTGAAAGTCTTGAGTATATAAAGCTAGAGCAATTTCGTTTCCTTCACATGTTAAAGTAATGTAAGTCAGTGGGAACTGAGAATCAATATTTAAATATGCAATGAGACTTGCACATCGGCCTGAACAAGATGGAGAAATCCCTGCTTAATACGTGTAATCCAATTGGTCCAGGGTTGAGATTGATCTTTCCTAAGGATACTTCTTGAATATATTTTACGTCTTACACCAGACTGTGGTGTATTAAAGAGAAGACTTTTTCCTAATTTCTTTCCTAACCATTTCTATATGAAATTGTCTGACCAAGCATTGCAATTTATACTTCTTGTAATAAAATCATTCATGCATTCATAGTAATTTTTAAAGCTTGTTATCAGAATAAATATAAGGGCTGCTACTGGAAAAAGGTTTCAGTTGAAATTATCATCAACTCATTTCACGTTTTAAGTTAAAGGTTTAAAATAGCTGAAGATATCTGTAATTTATTTTCAGCCTTTTTGCTATTTGTTTCCTATTTCATGTACTTTGTAGTGGTGTCAATGTTGTAACACTATGGAATTTCATGTTTTTATATCATTATGAATAATAATAAAATTCAATGAATGAGATGAATGAAGACATTTTTGGATTTCAAATAAAACTAACACTCCTGATTTTTAAAGATTTTCAAATTATTCTGAAAAATAAGACACTTTTAGAATCATGCATTCCTTTACAACTAGATCACTGAATCTAATGTAATATTCCAGAAGGCATGTCATGTAAGGCCATACCCCAATTAGTGGCTACAGCTTTGACTGTTGTGTTGCTAATAACATCCCTACATCAATGAATGATGACGCTGCGATCCAGCCGTAGCCGTAGCTGTAGCCGCCAATTTGAACAAGGCCTAACTTGTCTTAAACGGTTTTGATCCATTCAGCTCAAGATTGATTCAGGACGGTCCTCTTCGAATGTAAACTTCAGACAAATAATCAAATGAAAAAGTCTGCATACCAACATATAAAATAAAATAATATTCTTTATCTCCAAAGCAATTATAACATCTATTACAATTTCTATGGAAAGAGAAAAAATGTGAAGAAATATTGTCTATTCCAATAAAAAAAAAATGTCATAGTAACACAGTATAAGCAAAACCCCAACAATTTCTACAGTTTAAAATTCAAATTTGCAGCTGCACTTTAAGCCCAGCACAAATGTGTTATATTAATATTAATAAAGGTCAGACATTAATTGTACATGCAAACACTCTTAACCATCAGGTCACAGTTTAAAATACTTGATGAAGAATATCTCAATATATTTTAGTAATTATTTTGTGTATGTATCATTAATTTAAAAAGAACTTCAGCCTTGAGTAACATTTGATTTAATTCATAACAACTCATTAAAAAATGGATGAGTCTATAAATACTGTACAGTTGTTGAGACAGTGAAACATGCAATTAACATACAGTCATTCACGTGTGTTTATTCAAATGCAACTCAAACATCTATTTTTAATGAACCACATGGATCACTCCTATCAAAATACAAATGCAATGCATTAGTTGCCTTAAATGAACATCCCAGTTTCAAATAACCTAAAAGGCTTTGAAGATGTCCAGTCAAATGTTGAATGATTCCTTTGTGAATAGATGATGCACTACACTAACAAACATTAAGAAATCATTGAGAAAAGCCTTACCAACACCACCTCAAATTCCCTAGTCACTTCTCTTCAAATAACATCCTCAACGTAGCTAGCTAGTAGCGTCAACATCAAGCAAAGACTATTCCTCATGTTGATCAACTCCCCGTGCTATAAATACTGTATGCTGAAGCCTGAGCAGTAATCATCGGTCATTAATGTGGAGCAGACTGCTGCGATGATGGCAGCGACAGTGTGGTCAAGAAGTGCCGTTGCATGTCCCCTGTCTCGCTGTGTGTGTACAGTGATGATCAGTTAGAATGCTGGGTGATTGTGTTGAGATTAATAAAGACACACTAGATGTGAGGAATCGCTACTGTGAAATAGACTACTGCCAATGGTACTACATATCAAGAGAGCTACTGTATACATCGTCTCTCTGGTTCTTACCGTGGTTGTACAAGCTACGGTACGTGATTGTGTCATGACCTACAATATCAATTACAGTGGATAGTAATGAAAATTGCCTTTCTCTTCAGGTGTAGAGCAATAACATATGCTACAATGTAGGTCTCTCATGATGAGTTCATTGTATTTTTAACTTAGAACAGACTACCACAACTGATTTTGCAAGTATGTGCTACGTGTACATCACTGCATCTGCATCTCACCATGTAACGATCATTAATCCTGGAATAATACCTCTAAACAATATCAATTGCAAGATGCACTGTATTGTTAATTTGGAACAATCTGCTGTGACAGTGTTATTATCAAGAGTGTCACACGACATATCCTAGTGTTACTGCACATGCAGCAATCATGTGTACTGAGTGATTGCCATATCAATAGCAATTACTTTGACATTATTTATTGTGTCTCCTAATGTTGTACACACCTATATAGTGAGGTATGTATATGAGATACTGACATTCTGGTTGCTGTGTTCATTAGCAGTGTCAACTGCTCATAATGATAAAATATAAGGGCTGTTTAGAAAGCACAAAACTCATTTTAACATTTCAAATTATACCCATTTGGACAAAGAAGTGTTGTACAAAATTTGCTCAAAAAGGAGAAACAATATGAAAACAAATTTATCAAGTTGAATTTTTAGCTGCAAAGCAATCATAACTTTTCAGTGTATTGGATTATCTTCCTGACAGCATGCAGACCGAGAGGAGAGAGTGAGAGAGACAGGGAGAGATAACTAATGTCAAGGCAAGAAAATGCAAAAAACCCCAAAACAGTTTGATCATCACCGACGAGGATCCATCAAGCGCGGCATGTGAAGATCGAGCTAAAGCCTGATGGAGCCGGCTTCTTTCTATTTATGTCGTTGATGAAGGAATACATATTAATGACAAGTTGGTTTAATCAAGGAAGCACTCTGATGCTTGGCATTTCTCAGGGCATTCACATTAAATGTTTGTTCAATGTTTGGACACTCAAACATTCATAATATGGTTCTCTTGATTATTTGAGGTGTTTTTTTTTGTGTTTTAGTATTTTACCTTGTTATGTTTTTCTGTTTTGATATATAATATATAGGAGAGCCCCCCAAAAGTCAAACTGTGCTGGATGACATTTCTTGGTAACAAAAAAATATTAGAGAGTTGTTCTCTCAAAAGATGTAGCATTGTTTTCTGCATTTTTGGTATGAGCAGAAATGGAAAGTGAGTAAACAACTTGCCTCCTGTCATTTGTTTGATATTTCTTAGATGGCTGAAATATTTGTATTTATTTTGGGTAGATTTGTTATTTACTCAATTACCTAACCTTTTTAACCAGGTCGCTTTGAGATTGAAAATCCTTTTCCCATTACCCCTGCAGGATTATTTTCAGTCAAAAAGCAATTTTTTTCCCAAGCCATTAAGTATTTGCTTTGTCAATGAAACTCAGTATGGACATCACTATAAAGACATTTTCTCATTGACATTTGCCAGATCTTTGTGGCTCATAATTTTTGTACACTGTCATGTTTCTGAAGCGCAATATGACCATTGGAAACCTGTTTTGTAATGGCCAATCATTGACCCACGCCTGGTCAAACAGACAGCAACCTGGAGAGAGATGAAAGGCCTCATGACAATAGAGTGTAATCCGTCTTTACAAAATATTGGCTGGTAATGTCTTCCATAAAGGCATTTAGCGCAAATCCATCCAAAGAGTTAATCCCTTCATTGTTTGCGAAAACCGGGACCACTGAAACCATGACCATGGGGACTCTGTGAACCATGACCACGGGGACTCTGTGAACCAGTTGCTTATGTACATGCAATCCGCCATAGTTTCACACCACACGTGGCCTGTTGACATCACTGCCGCAAAACACACACAGAATTTCAAATGCCAGTTTATAAAACTATCGCTGTGTTTTGTGTAAGAGATTTGCATATTATTGCATCCTAAGAAGCAAACTGGTTAAAGATTCCTCCTTTTGTAAAGGCAAATTTTTATCTAGCCCAACCATAAATGAAACCAGAAACAATATTAAGAAAAAAGAAAAAGCTGCAGTCATTACTTTGTTTACATTCATGTCAGTTTACAGATATTTTACTACAATTGTGTGGAAATATCTTGTTGTGTTCCTACAAAAATGAAGCCCCTTTTGTGCGAAAGACATCATTATAACAAAATTGAAATACAGGATACATATATGTAACAAAACAAAAAGTAACAAGAACTGAATTTGTTACGAACAAATACTGGGGTTTCGGCTTCAACAAGGCGAACTATTAAGAATTGAGTAATGTCTTGGTGGCGTAATGTAGTTTGTTAATTAGTCCCGATGATGCGATCGATTGTCCACTATACGTGAAAGAGTTAACGAAAATGGAACCTATCCCTTTGGGCGCTGAGAAATCTGAGAAATGGTCAGCCTGTATAGCACCCTCTTGTGTTTCCCTATTTCCACGCTCTATATCCTGCCATCGTTAGATAAATCATGAATGGAAGGATCAAAGGTCAGTACGATATCGCGTTGCACTGACAGGCTCTCTATACATGGCTGTGGAGGAGGACCGTATCACTACGTACAGTGTCTACGCAAGATCACACACGGAGAAATTGTACAATTCTTTCAAAAATACGTTTCTAAATCAGTAATATCGCCAAGAAATGAATGAAAAACACTTGAAACAACTACTGCTTCATCTAAGTTAGAGCACAGGCTTTCATTTGATATGTCGTTTGTGTGTTTTAAGACTGTAATTCCTGAGATCGAACGATAAAAAATTTCACTGGTTAATGCTATGAGAATTTTTTGACAAGTAAAATAATAATACGAAAAATAAATAAAAATCTAGATGAAAACAAAGGTGGTTTCGGCGGATAGCCGAAACCCCCAAAAATAAACATCCTAAAACATGGCTTAAAATGAAAATAGACAACTGTGTGTTATACAAGTTTTGTCAAACATTCAGAGGATATACATGATTTTGTTCTCAAAAACTTCAAGAGGTGTATGCCTTAGTAATATACTTTGGTAAGTTAAGTTAGCCAAACATTGCTGAAGTGCTTGTTTTGTTTTGTTTTTCAAACAAACAGAAATATAGAGGCCTATATGGTTTCATGACTCCTTTTTCATTATTATTTCCCTCTTCACTGTCTATAAGTAGGCTACAAAGCCTTCAGTAATGATACTCAGTTCTGGACGAATATGACGAACATCTCAAAGCACAACAACGCTTAAACCCTGGCCATGGTATTAAAACTACCCACATAATATAAACGGGACAATTAATGCAATGCCTAAATCCATACCCTTCATTTACATTTTAGTCTACAATGTAATTACAGAGCTAGCTGCTATTACCAATTAAACGACTCCATTAGTGGATAATATAATTACTGAGTCATGGACACAAATCTACAGCATGAGTAAAATGTGTTAAGCAGGAGGACTAGAGAGCCTTTTTGGAGTCTGGCACTGGTGCCACATGTAATCTGCACTATCATGTTGACAATCTGAATGTCCTCTCTATTAAGTTCAGTAATAGAAAGAAATTTACTAATCATTTCGTCGTCACATTCTTCAGGTCTACTGGTTAGAGTGCAAAGTACTTTCGAGAGTTCCTTTATTTCATTACCAAAAAAATTAATATTAATAATAGAATATAATAATCAGAATAATAATAATAATATTTTGTTGTTATAGTAAGTTTTTCCTTTGCCTAATTTTTGTATTAAAATTTTCCGTAGTGAGTTTTATTTTGCCTAAATTTGTGGCCTATTTATTTTTATTTTTTATATATTTATGAATTCTTTCTCTTTATTTTGTTTCTTGCAGTTTATGTCTTGTATTGTACATAGCCTACACTAACTATCTAGTGTAGTATGGTTGTATTTAATTGTTCTCTTATGAAGGATAGAAGGAAAGAAGGAAATGATCAGTATTTTCTTTGCCTTCTCCTTTTCCCCACAGATATCCTCCTTTTTAGTTTGCCTCATTCACTAATTAATTACTTTTTCTCCCTCCTCCCACCCTTGATTTTGTCCTTTGTGTTTCTAACCTCTTGTGGTCAAACCAGCACCTTCCCTCCAACCCCCCCCCCCCTGTCTCATAGCCCTTTCAGAATGAACAGTTTATGACATATGTTTATGCCAGGTTTGGAGCTGGAAGTATTAAAAACCTTGTGCATAAAGCAACAGATAGATACTCATGTGACGTGTTGAAATCAAAAATGTATAGAAATTTTCATACCACTGTAAGTTCCTTAGATTTTTATCATGTTTATAGGTTAAGCACACATGACTACCATGAAACCCTTTATAACAACACTGTCATAGTAGATAATTCTTTAGTAATAAAACTATGCATTGAGAAACTGATATTGTTGATGTAATTAAATAAATTATTCCATCCAACTCCCCCCCACCGTCCCACAAAATAGTGAACCAAAGCAAGAATGGGACAAACCATAATATGGAAATGATAGAGTTCAATAACTGGGTTTTGGGCCATGAGCCAATTCCTTTGGGACAGTTTGACCAGGTAGTATTCAAATTCACCGAGCTACTGGTAGACTCGATGGCTCCTCATCTTGGCTTGTTATGCAATTTTATGTACTCATGCTTGCGGTTCACCTTGCAGTTTGACTCTAGTCAATTCTGAGCCTGGATAACAGCTTGGATAATATGTAGATAGCTGATGGATAATGACAAATGAGGGGTTGGGGTTGGGAGGGGAGTCTTTTTATTGTTAACTGTTTTTTTCTGAGTAATAACTATTTTACACTAAAAATTTGTATTTAGTAGAAAAGAATTTCAGTCAAACATGCACCTCTCAGTGTGGCTTTTTCATCCGAAAGTCTAAAAAAACCTGCTTATCTATGATAATGATATGCATTTACCCCTTGACAACACCGGTGGCTAGAAACACACGGTCAGCATTTAACACACACACATAAATGTCTCCTTGCTTGGAAAACAAAAAAAAATCAAAAAGAAAAAAATCTTACATTATACAGCTAAATAATCTTTCTGTCCATCCAGGGTATCCTAAATTGTGTCATTTATGTGAAATGAAGCCTACACATTTGGGTAGCTTTTCGTAAACAAGCTAAAATTTTCAAGAAACTGTGCTCCAGAGACAGTGTGCGTGCGGGCCAGCGACGACAGTCCTGTATACCATTTAGCGTGCACGGGTGATGATGATTATTGCATTTTCGAGGGAATGACCGTTTTCCAGAGCACGCACAGACACACTAAATCTTTGATCAAGGCGTTTGTAACTGTTTTTGTATACTATCACATATAGAGGGCGTTTACTCTCGTGCTATCGCATTTTTCTGAAATCGTAGCACGCTATAAGTAATGAGAAAATAAAGACAACAAGCCTGTAAATTGGAAACGATGTGACTGCTTGTGTGTTGTGTACACCCTGATCGCAGTGTGGTCTACGATTCACGGCACTTTCGAATGAATTTTTCGAACCGTAAACATGTAAACATGTAACCAGACGATCGTTCGATAAACCATGTAACCGGCAAAGGCTAAGCACTGTGTAGTTCATTGTCGTGTGTATGTACTTGCATGTTAGGGTTGAATGCTTGATGTGTAGACCTAGATTGATGTAACTTTTGACATGTAGATGAATGTACTAAAATCAAACCAAGCTGCGGAATCACCTTGCCTCAAAGAGTCCTCTAGATCTGTCACGTGGTTCTCTAGATCTGTCACTCGATTCTCTTGATCTGTCACGCGGTTCTCTAGATCTGTCACATGGTTCTCTAGATCTGTCATGTGGTTCTCTAGATCTGTCACGTGGTTCTCTAGATCTGTCACGTGGTTCTCTAGATCTGTCACGTGGTTCTCTAGATCTGTCACTCGATTCTCTAGATCTGTCACGCGGTTCTCTAGATCTGTCACATGGTTCTCTAGATCTGTCATGTGGTTCTCTAGATCTGTCATGTGGTTCTCTAGATCTGTCACGTGGTTCTCTAGATCTGTCACGTGGTTCTCTAGATCTGTCACGTGGTTCTCTAGATCTGTCACGTGGTTCTCTAGATCTGTCACATGGTTCTCTAGATCTGTCACGTGGTTTGTTTGACCTCAAGTTTTTTCAGATTTTTGGCTGGGAGTGTTTTGGAGAAAAGACATTCTTACCCTTTTTTATTGTGAGGTAAGGGACTCATAATAATTTGTTTCTATTTCTTGTGGACTCCATCTGTTGGAAAAATATAAAAACTAAATATGACCTTTGCTTCCGGTCGTACCGGAAGGTCAAAGTTTGCCTTTGTTTGTTTTTCTTTAAAAAATGAATTTCGGGGCATAACTCAAGATTAAAATTGAATTGAACATTGAAACTCACCAGATAATTGGACCTCAATATCAAGACGACACAAACTTGATGATGTCATGATGACGTAATCAGGTATTGAATTACAATGAGTCAAAGTTTAATATTTGTAAACAAATCATAACTCTTGAACCACATATTGGATTTTTACAATCTATACATCATCGGATAGGTCGTTAAACGTTCAAAAAACGCTACACAAAGTATGACCCCATTTGACCTTGACTTCCGGTTCAAACTGGAATTTGAAAAATTCACAAAATTCGTATCTCAAAACTTACTTATCACTTCAGCATAATTTTTGCATCAGGTTGTAGAACGTTGAGCCTGCTCAAACTTTTGCACAGAAATAACACCATTTTGACATTTACATCTTGTCTTAAAACCACTGGCATTAAAGCGCACGTTTGTGTTGACCCACTTTGATAACGCGGGATAGTGTAATAGCACGTGTACAGATACATATACATTGAACGTGTAGTTCAGTTAACATCAACTACATGTAGGAATACATTTAGCATCGCTGCATGTTACCTTGTATAATTTTTGCGCACCCCGGCATAAAGATAATCCATGTAATACTTGAAAAATTCGTAACTCTTGAGCCACACATTGGATTTTTACAATCTATACATCATCTGAAAGGTCTTTTTAAAACCTAACATACGATACACTTATTGTGACCCCGTTTGACCCTGACTTCCGGTTCAAAGCGGAAGTTGAAATTTAATGTTTCAAATTCATAATTCCTGAACCACACAATGGATTTTTACAATCTATACATCATTGGACAAGTATGTAACAACTTAACAAATGATATACAGAATTTGACCCCAATTGACCTTTACTTCCTGTTCAAACCGGAAGATGAAATTTAATATTTGAAAAAAATCAGAACTCCTGAACCACACATTGGATTTTTATCATCTATACATCATCAGAAAGGGCTCCAAAGATTTAAGAAACGCTACAAACTGTGACCTCATTTGACCTTGACTTCCGGTTCAAACCGGAAAGTAAAAGTTAAGTTTTCAACAAATTGTTGGAGGTTTATAATCCATACACCATCTAAAACGTCTTCATAAACTAAACGAGCTACACAAAATGTGACCCCTATTTGACCTTGACTTCCGGTCAAAACCGGAAGTTGGTGTTAATTTATTTTGAAAAATTCATAACTCCTGAACCAGGAATTGGATTGATAAGGTATAATGACCTATTCATTCAATCACTCACCACGAACACCGTGTTTTTGTAGTAAACGAAAATTCAATGTCTAGTTATTTATGTTTTATTTGCTGGGGTGTTGATGGGGAAGTTTGATTGCAGGTTTGTTTGTTGAAAGTATGCTACTTGACCTTACACAAAATATTTCAAGTTAAAGAATATTGTGCACAAGAGTGCTGTACCAGAAATAGCAGCACAAAGTGTTTTTACCAATTGTGTATGTGTTTCAAAATTAAACTAGAACTGAATTTGTTACAAACAAATACTGGGGTTTCGGCTTTAAGAAGGCGAACTATTAAGAATTGAATAATGTCTTGGTGACGTAATGTAGTTTGTTAATTAATAAGTTGTCACAGTCCCGATGATGGCGATCGATTGTGGGTCAAGTTATCGAAAATGGAACCTGTCGCTTTAGAGCGCTTTTTTATGATGAAATTTATATTATATTTGAATTTCCAGTTTGGAACAGATGAACCGGTAGAAGTTCGGGTCATGTGGGAGGATGAAATGTCATGAATGTGGCAATTGTGAGGAGCTAAAATATGTCGTAAAACTATAACACAGAGATTACAGTCCACTCCCGTTATTACGAGCTCGCATATTTTGTCGGTCCTGAACTGCCCCGTGCGTGTTTCAATGAATTTAAATATGGATTAACGAGAATAATAACAAAAACCCCCACAAAGGATGATACCTTTAACAACCTGAACATCGTTATTTTTGGCTTGTAAGACAATCAATAGAGGTGCTAACTGGACGCTATCGCTAGCAATACTAATCCGAAACTGGAGTTACGATGCAGCGAGCAGGTTGTTCATTCCAAACTCCGGACAATGGTGGGATTAGGAGGCTTGCATGGTTTAAAAAACGGGCAGATTCCATACTAAGTAGGCATTCATCAATTCATGTGAAATCTTCAGAAAAGATATTGATCCATTGAGTTTTACAAATGCTTAAAGTGGATTTTCATCAGAAAAACCCCCAACCGCAACTGAAAAGCTAAAACATTTGCGCGATCAATATTTAATGCAACAGCAAGATTTCCCTGGTATCCCGCGTTAGCAATGAACCATCTAGCATACACTGGTGGTTACCAATGAAAAGCAAGATTCTATTTATTGACTGCTGCGACCAAAGTTTTGCATCGAAACTTCGCTAAACAAGAACAGCAAGTTAAAATCTCAGACAGTTTTTCAATCATGTAAAATGTAAATTGATTTTATAAATTGACTTTCAAACTAAACTAACTCAGTTAAAACAGTTTTATTAGCCCAATTTTGTGCTCATTTGTGCGGTACATGCACACACTATGCACACAGTTATCCACTGTATTGCAGCAGCCTTATCTGTGTTTACACATGCTGTGTGTGATACGGCCGTATGGTACGTACAGCGTCAATTACGTGTCATGTACACAGACATGGCGGCGATCGTGCTTTTTGGACGGGCGTTTTTAAATCGGTAATATCGTCAAGAAATGAACGAAAAAGACTGTAGTTCCTGAGATCGAACCATAACTTAGTTTCACGGGTTAATGCTATCAGAACTTTCAGATGGAAGTATATTAATAATAAAAAAAATAAAAATCTTGACGAAAACAAAGGTGGTTTCGGCGGATAGCCAAAACCCCCAATAAAATATCAATTCTTGAAAACAATGTTACAATTAATAAATGAAAACAACTATGTCAAATTTAGCCTGTACTAAATTTAGAAACCCAAGGTCTGTAAATATGTTATGGAAATTACCCTTCCGAATTAACTCTTTTAAATAACTATGAAAATAATGAAATTTTGCAAAGATACTGGTACCCTTTGACAAACCCTTCAAGATGATTTAATTTAGTATTTCTGTGGAAGGTTCACAGTATTTCATTCAACAGGTGAGACTTTAACACTCTGATGATCATCAGGGGCGGATCCAGGATTTTCCAAACGGGGGGGCGTGAAAATATACCAAGCAGCAAAATCTTCCCTTCCCCATTTCTCCCCCCCCCTTCTCTCTCTCCCTCTTTTTTTCTTTTCTCCCTCATTTTTTTTTTTTTTTATATGAAAAAGGGGGGGGGGGGGGCGTGCGTCCCCCACGCCCCCCCTGGATCCGCGCCTGATCATGCTGTCAATGATTGTAAAGCACAGCGTTTTTTAACCTCATGAATATTACATCTTCTCTTCCCTTTTCTGTAGTGTATTGGTCAAAACCTTTCAAGGTGTCAACAAATGTCAATTGTCAGAAAAAAATCCTCAAAATTATGAGATTGAAATGAGTTCAAGTTTCAAATTGTTTCATTTATATAAATTGAAGTACTGATTTCATTAATTCAAATTTGTTTTGTTTTTATTTATAAGACTGCCTTATTGTAACAAACCGCAAAATAAATAGTTAATTTTTTATCAGTAGTTTCCAGGTTATTAAAGTACCTCACTGGTTTCTAGGAGAGTTAATTTTTTCCAATCCTCTAGTTTTCAATATGTTTTGTCAAAGATTAAATCATGTTTGTTACCGCAATCAAAATAAACAACTGCAATTTGTGTAGTCTTCAAGTGGTATTTCATTGTCCTTGAAACTATTTCAGATGGAAATATTTCTCTATAGGATTGGTACTGGAATAAACTTTATAATCAGTGAGACCTCACACACTACATATAACTGTTTATAATCATAATGACAATCCGGTACTTTGTAAAATTAGAAAATTTGCTGAAACTATTTCCAAACGACATTTCATCAGAATTAAGTCCCACAAAAGAGAGTTTGTATTCTTAAAATGTTCTCCAGACATTATAGTCATTCACTTAATCCTAATACAAAGTTGATAGTCTCGCTTTCAACATCAGGCAAAAAAATGATACTTTTGTAGTTTCATGAAAAGGAAAGTACGCCTTATTAAGTAACAGATTTATGTGGTAATTTTGTTATGCCAATGCACAGAAGATATCATATTCCTAAAGAACTAAACAAAAATAATATTTGTCCAAAGCCACATGGCATCCATATTTGCTATCACTTTTGTGTGGCTATGCTTGGCGCCAGACATACTGCTTTGGGTGTTATAAAATGCATTGAGTCCTACAAGCTCAAGTGAAGTGCATCCAGACGCTGTGCTTTTTCAATTGCTTGCGGTGATTAGACTACGTTTAGCATTTCAACAGTGAAAATAAAATCAGAGAAGTTCGCATTTTCATAAGGCTTAGTAAACTGTTCATAAGAGTGTGCAGGGCAAAGTTGTCTTATATCATGCAAAGATTCTCCTACTTGAATCCATTTTCCTGCCCACCATTTTGCTATCTACACCTCTGAACTATAGAATATGCAGAATTTGAAAAACAGATTTCCGTGGTTAGTGAATGATAAGGTATCAAGGGTTGTTGGAAGACATAACATAAATGGTAATCGGTGAATAGAATTAACATTTAAATAATCTAAATGAAAAATAGATTTGTCAAAAATATTAAGCGCTGTTATTTTCAAAGACCGATAGTAAAGGATTGAAATTTGTCATTATAATAACTGATTGTTTCATATTAACAGTTTACTTTGTTTTAAAGTTGGCACTAGTACAAATAGCAATCATTCTGAAACAAAATGAGTATACAAAAGGTATTAACACTCAATTCGAAAAAGTATATATAAATACAAATTGAGTAAAATGCAAGCTTGGATGTGTTCTTTATTTCTATAAAAAAATTATATACTAACCTTAGTTTTATGACAATTTTCACAGGATGGTGGTATGGAGTGTCTATTGAAAACTTTGAGGCCTATTTAGGGTTTAATGTAGTCTTCAAAAAAGACATAAACCAATGGTGTATTTTACTTATTAAACCACAATTGTAATTCATTAACAGGTCAGGCTTCTTATTTCAAGTTTATGTTACGGTGATAAATTTCTATTTTGATACATTTGTCTCTGATGAATCTCAAGGAAAAGAAAGAACAAAGTACATAACTCCATATACATAGCTATCCATTTCCTAATTATTAAGATATAACTCATGGATGACATAAGGGCGATTCAGAATAGTCAATGTTAAAAATAATATAATCTGTACACTGAAGAACAAAGTAATTCCTCAAATTAACCAGATATTTTAGATCAAAGGTATCCAACATCAGTAGTTTTCAATAGCTTTTCCTGGCTTAAACAAACAACTTTGTAGTTTATTCATGAATGAAATTGGGGATCTTGGCCAGCTGGGTATTTTGTCTTCTTCTTTTTTGTTTAAGTGTAATTTGTTTTAACAAAAACTGAATTTCGATTTTAAAATGAGGAACAAGTTGTGCCATTTAGTACAATACCGGTAGACCTACTTCCAACACCTTGTATCCCTGAGCAATGTTAGTGCTTCATGTCTGAGTACTAAATGAATACACCTGTACTTCTTAAATTAATTCCAAATGCTGGGAAATTAAAGTATGTTTGTGAAAACAATCCACATAATTCTATTTCAAAGACTATAAGCTAATACAAAAAGGGTATGGGGTGGAGGCTGGAGAGTCATAAAGAATTTATTTTTGTCTGCAGGCCAAGTATTGGTTCATAGGTTCCTTGTGCATTAATATTCAAAATGGCTTGAATTGAAGCACAGGTGGATGGGATTGAGACAGGTAGAAAACGACCAAAATTGAAGGAGACAATCTAACAGATCAGCTGGCAATTTTCTCAGTTTGACAATCTCCCATCATTAATCATGTATGTAGTACACTGCATTACCTTGTGTCAGAAGATATCATCCATGATGAGTGTATGCAAGCATTAGGATTAAACATTTACAAGGGATTAAGACCAAAACTAAAAGGTGTCTTGGTGTCTATTTAATGTATCTTCATATTTTGAAATTAGTCAACCTAGCATATCTCTCACAAAAGTGTTGGAAGTGAACAACTTGGACATCCTGTTTGTAGTCATTTATGTGAATTTAAACATTCTACAAAAATGTGCTGATCCAGAATAACACCTTTCCTAAACTCCCCAATACATAATAGGCTGAATGAGCTGAAGATGAGCTACACCAATAGATAACAGGCTCAGTGAGCTGTAGGTGAGCCACACCAATAGATAACAGGCGAGTGAGATAGATGAGTCACATCTACACATAACAGGCTGAGTGAGCTATAGATGAGTCACACCAATACATAACAGGCTAAGTGAGCTATAGATGAGTCACACCAATACATAACAGGCTGAGTGAGCTATAGATGAGTCACACCAATACATAACAGGCTGAGTGAGCTATAGAAGAGTCACACCAACACATAACAGGCCGAGTGAGCTATAGATGAGTCACACTAATAGTAAAGAGGCGAGTGAGATAGATGAGTCACATCTACACATAACAGGCTGAGTGAGCTATAGATGAGGCAAACCAATACATAACAGGCTGAGTGAGCTATAGATGAGTCACATCAATACATAACAGGCTGAGTGAGCAATAGATGAGCCACACCAATACATAACAGGCTGAGCAAGCTATAGATGAGTCACACCAATAGATAACAGGCTGAGTGAGCTAAAGATGAGTCACACCAATACATAACAGGCTGAGTGAGCTAAAGATGAGCCACACCAATACATATCAGGCTGAGTGAGCTATAGATGAGTCACACCAATACATATCAGGCTGAATGACCTATAGATGAGTCACACCAACACATAACAAACCGAGTGAGCTATAGATGAGTCACACCAATACATAACAGGCTGAGTGAGCTATAGATGAGTCACACCAATACATAACAGGCTGAGTGAGCTATAGATGAGTCACACCAATACATAACAGGCTGAGTGAGCTATAGATGAGTCACACCAATACATATCAGGCTGAGTGAGCTATTGATGAGTCACACCAATACATATCAGGCTGAGTGAGCTATAGATGAGTCACACCAATACATATCAGGCTGAATGACCTATAGATGAGTCACACCAATACATATCAGGCTGAGTGAGCTATAGATGAGTCACACCAATACATATCAGGCTGAGTGAGCTATAGATGAGTCACACCAATACATATCAGGCTGAATGACCTATAGATGAGTCACACCAATACATAACAGGCTGAGTGAGCTATAGATGAGTCACACCAATAGATAACAGGCTGAGTGAGCTATAGATGAGTAACACCAATACATATCAGGCTGAATGACCTATAGATGAGTCACACCAATACATATTAGGCTGAGTGAGCTATAGATGAGTCACACCAATACATAACGGGCTGAGTGAGCTATAGATGAGTCACACCAATACATAACAGGCTGAGCGAGCTATAGATGAGTCAACCAATACATAACAGGCGGATTGAGCAATAGACGAGCCACACCAATACATATCAGGCTGAGTGAGCTATAGACGAGCCACACCAATACATAACAGGCTGAATGACCTATAGATGAGTCACACCAAATGCATAACAGGGTGAGTGAGCTATAGATGAGCCACAAGCACCATTGTGTTACTGTGCAGGGCGAATTCTAGCTGACGCCTGCGGTTAGATGCGCACCATATCTTTACATGCAATTTTACTCAAACACAAACAATGTAGCCTATAAGCAGAAAGTAGTTGTATTTGACATCAGTGCAAGAGGTAAATACCAGACCAAGCTGAAAGTATTACATGTACATTCAATGATTGGGGAAGAATTGCTCAGAAGCATATATTCTGTAGAAAATAAGAAGAAAGTACAGCCACCTACAAAAGCCATCAATAGTGACTTAAGTGTAAATTAATCTCACTATTATGTAACTTTAGAAGCAGAGGGTAACTTGATATTTGTTGCACCTTTATCGGATGTTTCCATCGCCTATTTGATTAATATGACATTAGTGGTCTTTCCGTGCACTACACATTTAAACAGCAGGTAAAGCAATTGAACACAGTATGACAAATATTTGGTTTAGTTTTGGATGATCATGGTGCTACAGATTCTTGCATGAGAAGTTGAACTACTTCTTATATGATGGTCCTTAAGAGAGAGTCATGGTGTACTATGTATTTACCCAGCATGGTGTATTTACCCACCACCACAATTTGGGTTGAAGTATTTTGATACCAGTACTAATTGTCAGAAAATATATTAAAAGGCTATAATGCAAGAAGGCTGATCCCACATCACTTAGTTCTAACATCAATTTGTCAAACCAAAATATGTGTATGAACCCTCACAAATTCTTACAAAAAACCATACAAAAAACCATAACTGGTATTTTATGTTTTTTTATTTACTTGGGTACAGGTTGGTGTGTTTATTTTAAAATAGAGGGTGGGAATGTACTCATCTTAAACCAATGATTGATCATCTATTTTATCTCAGTCTTGTATCAGTATAAAAAGGTTTTTTTTAATTTTAAATATACAGGAAAGAAAATGCTCTTATTATGGTGAATGAATTACTTTAAAGTTAAACACTGTTCCCTCCCCAATCCCATACAAAAATAATCACTATAAAAATCCATACACAAAAACTGAAATTGAATGTATCTAAAATAAGTACAAAATCACAGTACAGCAGTTAAAAGAGTGATTTTGAGCGCTTCAAAATCAGATGAGAGATTTTCAACTTAGTTTATTTAAAAAAGACAAAAAGATTTTTAAAATTAAAACCTGTCATTAATACATGTAGCCTGTGGCAAAACCAGACATTTTCATTCGAGACAAGCAGTGGCAAAGACATCGTTTGGGGGAATGTTTGAACCATTGATCATTTTTCCGATCTCATTTAATTGTTTATTTTATATTGCTTATTTCTTTCATGTCAATAACCTATTCTCTCCACTGGTTTATTTTTACCCTTCTTTCTCTCAATAAGTTGTTTAAAAATAAATCCGTCAATAACCTTATTTCTTTTACAGAGGATTTAATAACCTGCCCTCTCCGCAGATTCCTCTCGCTTATTTTTAGTTTCTTACATAAAAATTATCCTTTACATTGATTCTGTGCCTACTGTTTCACAGAATCACTTTGTTGTTTACTGAACTTTCTCCACTAGTTATGTTATCCTGACCATCCTTTGTGCTCACTACCTTTCTCTGATTGGTCGTTGGCCACCATATTGTCTATAAATTAATAGCTTTGATTGGATATGTTTGTGTCTGTGTTTGTTTATGCCTCTGACGAAGGTCCGGTTTGGATCGAAAGCTAAGGCCATCTCCCCTACAATAAGGCCATCTACCCTACTCATTATATATATCACTGGTCACCAGGATTTTCCTGTCTGCAACTCAACGGTTTCAACAGACCCTCCACAAGTCGTAGTAAGAAACTTATTTTTCTGTTGTTGTATCCCTTCGGGGTGATCCCATTGATTTGCTTGTATCTTGTTTTTAATTGTTACAACCATATCCATTTTATAAATGGATATGTATTTGTTTGTACTTGTTTTATGCCTCTGAAGAAGGTCCGGTCTGGATCGCAAGCTAAGGCCATCTACCCTACTCATTAAATATATATATATATTTTTTGGGGAACGGTTCTGAGCAGGGGGGCTCATGACCCCTGATGGTTATGCCACTGCATGTAGCCTAGAGCAAAACCATGCTTATGAGTAACAAACATGCGTGTCTATCACATAACACATCATGCCATCATCTGAATACAAACTACAGCGCAAATTAATTAGATGCTTGTGATTTAGAAGTCTCTTGTGGATGTACCTCAGCTGCCTGTGTTTTCCCTTTTCTAGGGGAGGGGGACGACAATTGAAGATTCTCATATAGGAGAATGAAGGTCATCTCACAAACAACATGAATGGCACTTGAGCAAACGCTGAAACCTTTATTCCTTTTTTTGTACTGGCCATCTTGCAAGGCCACGTTGGCCATCTTGCAAGGCCCTGGTGGGGAAAAAATATACTAAAATAAGGAGAGACAGCCACGGCCTTGCTAGGAAAGATCAAAGTTCAAGTTTTACTAGATATAT
Organism: Plazaster borealis; assembly: GCA_021014325.1. Taxonomy (NCBI): domain Eukaryota; kingdom Metazoa; phylum Echinodermata; class Asteroidea; order Forcipulatida; family Labidiasteridae; genus Plazaster; species Plazaster borealis. The sequence goes on from CM037472.1 coordinate 40,177,530, forward strand.
CAAGTGACTGTAGGTTGGGTAATTGTTTTGTACTGAAAGGGTCTCATTTCATGTGATGAATTACATTTGATGTAAATTTGAAAGTATTTTGAATAATTTTGAGAATCGATGATGTTTAAATTTCTGTTGAATTCGTATTAAATCTTGAAGACCGTATTAAATTAAATGGTTAACTGAATTGACATACTTTGTTTTTGTTTTGTTACCTTGAACAAAGATACAAACAAATATAATGTAAGAACTGAGGTAGGTTTATAAAAAACACCTCTTTTTGTGAAAAGTGTTGCAATGGCTCCTTTAAGAACCAGGGTTAAAGATAAAGCAGAGCTGAGCATTTTGAAAAGTATGCTCTGTTCTCTTCACGAGGAATATAGTTAATGTAATTTTCTATATTTGAGACTTTTTATCAGATTTATGTCAATCATAGTGTTAGCAAGAGGGGTGTCTGCGTGTCTTTTGGACACCCCATTTTAAAATTTGGACACCCTGTTTTATCTCTCATACATTGTAAATTGTAAGGGAACAATATGGACACCCAGTTTTTAAATTTCCAGCAAATTTGGACATCCTTTTACCAAATCCTGGCTTAAACCTTGATGTTAATCATTTGAGAGAGGAGAGATTTCCTCATACATTTTGTATACTTGTTATTTTGAATGCTTTTCAATCTGTGACTGAGGATTTTTAACTCAATAATGTTATATCACAAAAGTACCATGATAATGATAGTAATACCTAGACGTTAACCGCAGTGGCACAATTAGTCATTTACGTTTGAGGGGGAGGTGGCAAGCAGGGGTGGCAAGCAGGGAAAAGACATAATTGGGGGGGGGGGATGGGATTAAGATGTATCAAAACACTCATGTGTGCATTTGTTTGACCTCAAGGTTTCCAAGTGGGGGGGGGGGGGGCTCCCCTGCGCCACCCTCTCCCCCTTGCTGGTCATGCCAATGATTAGGTGAACACAAAGCTGTTCTGATTGCCTTTTGCTCACAGTTTAGTAAATGTCAGATATAAGTAAAGACCTACAAAACAGCAAAGAAGTTAGGAATTTATGACACCTGTTCAGGAGTTGTTTTTTCAAATAATTCTTTTTAACATCATATAATTTGGTAAATCTTGAGGCGTGATGTAAGTTATTTTTCTAACTCATTTAAGTCATCAGCTACAATATGATACATCTTTTATCCCAATACAGTAAAGTCTAGTATACAAAAATCTAAAAAAAAAAAAAAAAAAAAATACTACAACACTCCAGGGCTCAAAGTTTACACAACCGCAAGCCTGAGGTAATTGATTTTATCTTCAGCCAGTGAACTCAACACCAGAGAAGTCCGTCAGTCTTCATTTGTTCAATTAAATAACAATACCTCACTGTGTAACACCTCTAATAAAAAAATGTTCAAATGTTGCCTTTAGTCTGATAAAATATCTTTAATTCTGCTGAGTATTGAAGTATACTCACCCATACGACAAATAAACAAGTCTTTACTCTGTATATGTTCTTGTCTTGTAAACAAATTCTGGTCTGGTAAAACTGTTGAGGTTACAAGCCCTGAGGTCTTGCAATTTTCCCCAATTTCAAGCTGAGCACTCTTTAAATCTGTCCCAGGAGGGTGCTGTAATACATAGTGATGTCATCACATCTATTTCTTTTTTAAAGCGAGGACTCATTGATGATTTCATACATCAAAATGTATGCTAATTGATATTTTTCAGTCAACACCTTTTTTAAACGAACAGTGTGTCTCCATTGTACATTTTATTTCAATTGAATATTGACTGAAAAGGCTGTATGGAAACAATTGAATAGGAAAGCCTTCAAACTCAATCTTCTCAAAGTAATTTTAGTCAGTAATATTTCTCAATATTAGCAGCACACTTATCATTACAATTTTCAAGCTTTCAGTAATCAAAATTTGTATGCAACTTTTATTTGTGTGGTACCCCCTACTATACCTTGTATTGAAAAATAGAGGGTGTAAATAAAAAACTTTTGAAACAGGTTTGTTTTAATGCTGTAGCTTCCCTTTAATGTTATAGGATGTAGAGACATCTCTCTCTTTATTTTACAAATGGAAACCTTTGAGTACTAATGTTCAGCATGCAGCAACGGATTGCAAACAGCTCCAGGCAGTAGTGAGGTTTATGCATGAATTCATGGGCCCAAAAGGTAAATACTTAATACATGCCCTAAAAGCCGTAATCTAGGCGAATGTCTCCCTGTAGAATTAAGGAATTGTTGGGGATATCTTTGCTGATCCCAACTGACTGCTTGCTGTCTCGCTATTGTTTCCTTAATTTGATATAATGGCTCCGTCTTCTGAAGCCCATGTTAACCACAGTGACAGATTTGAATGTCAATACCCAAGGGACATTCTAGGCTCTTACACTGGTTTTAGTCAAAGCATCATTAACCTTTTTGAAACAATCATGGCAATGTGACCACATGTTCTATTTTACCATAAATTGTGTAATAATTTTGAATTTCCAGTGAAAAATGTAATATTTCTTATTTTGATCGCCAAGACAAAAGGGTAAAATCTGGTGCAAAAAAAATTCAATGTTATTCTTGCAGTACAAAAACATGTCGTTTTTTTCATACATTGTTGTGTCAAATTCTAAAAATCTTAGACGTCCTACAAACACCTTAAAGAGCGGCTCTAGGATGCTCTCAATATTTGAGTTATTAGATACTGGTTAATAACCATTTTACACTTCAAATTTGCATTTAGTAACAAAGAATTCAAGTCAAAAATGCACCTCTCCATGCGGCTTTTTCAGCCGAAAGTCAAAAACTGTTTATCTATGATAATGATATGCATTGACCCCTTGACGTCGTTGGCGGCTAAAAACTCACGGTTAGCATTATAAACACACACATAAATGTCTCTTTGCTTGAAAAACAAAACAAAATCAAGAAGAAACCAAACTTACATCATACAGTAAAATACTCTTTCTGTCCATCCAGAGTATCCTAAATTGTGTAATTGTAAAATGAAGCCTACACATTGGGTAGTTTTTCGCTATAAACAAGCTAAAATTTCCACGGAACTTAACTAAAGCTCTGCAGACCATGAGCGTGTGGACCAGTGCTGTATACGGTTTGAACGTGTGCACACCAGCGATGGTTATTGCAATGTCATGGGAATAACCATTTTCTCGAGCATGCGCAGAAACGTTAAGTCTATGAACACCCGACTGCTTGATTGTGCGTTGTGTATTATAGGGGTCTCCCCCGTGATAATGCCGTGGTCTGCGCTGTTGCTGTTTCGCAGGAATCGCCGTGCCGTATGTGTACATGTACATGTATGTATGTTAGGGTTGAATTTGACGTGAAGAGCGATGTACTGAAAATCAAGCTGATCTGTGGAATCGCCTCGCCTCTCAAAAAAACAAAAAAAAACAAATCATAAATCCGTTGTAATTGGCTTGCTGATAATTTGCCTGTTGGATCGTCCTATAAAAAGTCACATTTACGGCTGTATTGATTGCAAATGGTGAAGTTTTGCCGTGTATTTGCGTTAGCTCAGTGCATTCATATAGGCAGGTCAAAACTAACTAGGCGCCGGTGACGTCATGAGTTCCTCGTCGCAGGGTTTGTTTGACCTCGCGTTTTCAGATTTCAGGCTGGGAGTGTTTCGAGGAAAAGACATTTTTAACCCTGTTTTAGCGTGAGGTAAGGGACTCATAATAATGTTTTATATTTCTTGGGGACTCCATCTATTGGAAAAATGTAAAAGCTAAATATTTCCAAACATCCTGGAGCCCCTCTTTAAATAGTACTCTATTCTAAAAAACATATTGCAAGCATATAAACGTAAACTCTTCTAAACAACACATTGCAAGCATCTAAAATTCTCTATTCTAAGCAATGTATTGCAAGCATCTAAAATTCTCTATTCTAAGCAATGTATTGCAAGCATCTAAAATTCTCTATTCTAAGCAATGTATTACAAGCATCTAAAATTCTCTATTCTAAGCAATGTATTGCAAGCATCTAAAATTCTCTATTCTAAACAACACATTGCAAGCATCTAAAATTCTCTATTCTAAGCAATGTATTGCAAGCATCTAAAATTCTCTATTCTAAGCAATGTATTGCAAGCATCTAAAATTCTCTATTCTAAGCAATGTATTGCAAGCATCTAAAATTCTCTATTCTAAGCAATGTATTGCAAGCATCTAAAATTCTCTATTCTAAGCAATGTATTGCAAGCATCTAAAATTCTCTATTCTAAGCAATGTATTGCAAGCATCTAAAATTCTCTATTCTAAGCAATGTATTGCAAGCATCTAAAATTCTCTATTCTAAGCAATGTATTGCAAGCATCTAAAATTCTCTATTCTAAGCAATGTATTGCAAGCATCTAAAATTCTCTATTCTAAGCAATGTATTGCAAGCATCTAAAATTCTCTATTCTAAGCAATGTATTGCAAGCATCTAAAATTCTCTATTCTAAGCAATGTATTGCAAGCATCTAAAATTCTCTATTCTAAGCAATGTATTGCAAGCATCTAAAATTCTCTATTCTAAGCAATGTATTGCAAGCATCTAAAATTCTCTATTCTAAGCAATGTATTGCAAGCATCTAAAATTCTCTATTCTAAGCAATGTATTGCAAGCATCTAAAATTCTCTATTCTAAGCAATGTATTACAAGCACCTAAAATTATATTCTATTCTAAGCAATATACTGCAAGCACCTAAAATTATACTCTATTTTAAACAAAAGTGTTACCACTTTTGTGAGTCAGTCCAAGAAAATTTGAGTTTTCTAAAGTAACAAATTTATAATAAACTATACATCCATTTACATATTTCCATTCCTAAACAAGTAACCAGTATTTACTTAGGCCCTTTGTACACAAATTATAAAGCAATGATTTTTGTAATAGTGGGAGTACAATAACTCCATACATGCATTAGTGATTAAAAACCTTACTTGAAATTCATGAAGCAATGCAAAATTGTAATTTTGAGTTGCAAACTAGAGCATCCTTTTGGTCATGCCACCACTTGCAAAAGGACTAAAAACTGGAGTAATTTCTTCAAAAAGGCCTCACCGTTAAATGCCAAGGCAAAAGTGAAGATTTGCAATCTACAATTCCTAAACATGCGCACTAATTAAACAACCTCACAGATACGCAGTTTCAATGCAGCACTCAGCAAGTGCCATTTAAAGGAAATTTAATTACTGTAGCAATGAGTGGACAGGAAACCTACTTGGATGGTAAAACCCATTTGAAGGCCCTAATGCATACCTGTATATGTTAATGCCTTCCCTCCCTAACCTTTTAAATTGATAGAAAATTACTGTATGTAGGAGATCCATACGATCCTGGACTGGTAAGACTGGTGAAGCGTGTACGAGTTGATTTTTCCCCCTGTAAATATTATTTGCGTTTTATGCAAAGTTCTTACAGCAAGATTGTAAACAAAATCAACATCAGGAATGTAATATGTGTGGCACAGCACATGGAAATGGAATGCTTATAAACTGTAGATCAAAAAAATATAAAATTGTAGATTATTTTCAATCACATCTCATTTTAAATTTCTGAGTTGCTTTCTTCCTCCTATTTTTTGCCCCAGGGAGGCGAGTTAAGATAAATTAATCTTGGAAATTACTGTAAAATTACTCCCAGACTGATATTTTTTAGCTCGCCCTATGTGCATAGAAGCCTTTGTCTATCAGATTATTTTTGAAAAGGGCCAAATTATCACTGCCAGATATATTAGAGCCATGTGACGCACACGGACACTGTTATTAAAACATTTTCATGGCAATACGAAAAGTACTAAGTGACAGTCTCTTAGGGGAAAGTACATCATTGGTTTTATTTAGAAGGATATAAATCCAATTCTCTGGTTTCCAATCTACTTACCATACAATCATGTTTGAGAGAAAATGGTTAATTTGTTGTCAGATATTTTATAAATTGTGCTCAATTCAGGCTTATTTCAATTCTGGCCTTCATGATTTCTGCTATTTTGTACACAAAACTATTTCTCAGAGGATTAGTATTTGTATAAACTTGATAATGAGTTGACTTTCAGATTGAAACTAGTCAATGTTGTTTTAGATAAAATTATGGTTCTTTGTGAAATAATTATTATATAAAATAATGTGACACAGCATTTTTGTTTCTCAAAAACTCATGATATTTTCTCAGGAAAGTGTTATGTTTTCTGAAAACTGGGGGGATTAAAAAACATAACTTGCTGGCACAAAATACTGGGGGGGGGGGGTCTTCTTTAAACATTTGTGTACATGGCTAAGATGTAGTTTGGAATGATCTAACAATGCAATAAACACCTACGGAGGTGGGTGAGTGAAGAGGAGGATGCCTATGGAGTGCTGAGGAGAGGTGGACACTTCTAGGTGACCGAAATAATGGAATACCGAGACGTGATTTCACTCCTACGTATCCGTTATTCTCTCTTTTTCTCAATGGCCAGTGAAATCACTGAGTGGTAGCTTCAAGGACCTGTGAAACAATTAGTGCAGTTGAAAGGATGCCTTAAAGCAACCTTTGTACACTGAACATGACATACTCAAGTCCAAAATGACCACTAATATTTTTTTATTTTTCAGAGGATTAATCTTTAAATATTACACTATTCTGATTTTTTATGCAATCATCTCTCCTTTTTTTGCTACACAGGGACCATGCCACACAGTTTGCTCAGTTAAGTTTATTCAATTAACAAAATGTATCAATATTTCTGAAAGAAATACTTTGCAAAACCATCAAAATTTGTGAAAGATTTTCTGTCACATTCACATTTGCTGTTTTTTTTTTCTTGCTTTTTCTTTTCCCGTTTTTTTTTGCGGAAAGATGATTCTGTGATACTCCATTCTCAGTGGTTGTACATAAGTCATTGTGGATCATGCACATGTGTCACGTTTTAAAAATTAAATAAGGAAAGGATTGTTAAAGGCTGTGTACAAGATTGGTAATTGCCAAAGACCTGTATCCAAACTCGATGTGACCCAACATATACATGAAATAACAAACCTGTGAAAGTTTAAGCTTAATCGGTCTTCGGAGTCATGAGAAAACAGTGAAAAAAAACCTTATGTGTTTTAACTTTTTTTCAAACATCGGAATTTATCCTGCAGGATAAATACTATTATTTTACTCATTTTGTAAAAACTATGGCATTTTAAGCAAAACTATTTCAAGGGAAGTTTTCTACCATGACAATCTTTATACCATCTGAGTTATGTGCAAATCTGTGAGCATTTATATTTTCATTCTTACCAATGTTGTACACACCCTTTAAGTAAAAAAATAACAATAATAATAAATTCAATGTCAAGTTTCAATCTAAAAGTCACTTATTATAAAAATTATACCAGAACCAAACATCAAGATGATCAAGAGAAATTTTACATTTCGTAGCAGAAATGTCATCCTCCAATTATATAAGTCGCTTGTTCGGCCACATCTAGATTACTGTATGTAGGTCTGGAGCCCCCATCTAACCAAAGACAAGAAACTTCTTAAAAGCCTGTGCCACGAAACTCCTATCAAGTCTAAAGGTAAACATCACAACACTCGAAGACAGAAGGAAGAGGGGAGATCTCGTATAACATACTGCATCATGACACAAATGACAACATGATCCATGCACAATCTTCAAAAAGGCAGAGTACCAGGGAACCAGAGACAACACTCATAAACTCGCCCAATCAACACCCAACTTAGACATCCGGGGAAAAAAATCTTCAGCCATAGAGTAGAAAACCCATGAAACCAGGTACCACAGAGTGCGGTCTCCGCTACGCTTCAAAACTGTCAAACATGGGTTTAGGATGAGCTTCAAAGCTAGCCCCCCTCCTGACCCTGCCACACTCCATCAGTGAAGATGGAAATGTGGTGATTCAATGTATGTTTAAAAAGAAAAAGATATTTGTCTAAAATACTATAAAAGTCAAGGAAATAGCATTTCCATATTTTTTTAAAAATCACATATGCTTATTTTAAATGTTGCAATGGAAATAAGCCTTATAGGAATGCATACAAAATCACTGACATACCATACAAACATTGTCATTGGTTTTGTCAGAACATGATCTTTGATTTGTGGAATTTCATTTCCATGGGATGGTTGCACAGTATGGTGTATTTTATAAGACCCAAGAGGATAGGAATCCATTTACTCTTCCAGAAAACAATGAGATGTACTTTCCCTTTAAGACCTCTTCTTAGTAAATACCTTTAGGGAAAATTCACCAAGCAATTGACCTAAATCCACAATCTGGAAGGCTGACCCCTGTACCTCAATCAATCAGAGGACCACTTTGTCATAGACTGGTATATAGCTAGAATCAGTGATAGTGTATCAGGTCAAATCAATAATATCTAATCAATAATAGAGTTCACTAAACCTACTTGATTATAGGCAGACAAAACACTCTAGTTCAGGTTGATGACAAACTAAGGACTGGTCAGATCAGGTTGGGCATCTCGAATGAAAACTGACTAGCAATATTAAGGACTGGTCAGATCAGGTTGGGCATCTCGAATGAAAACTGACTAGCAATATTAAAGATAATTGTTCATGTTATGACACAAGTGGTTTAGAAATCCTGATTGGACGAGAAGGAATAAGTGGACGGACAGTATTAAGTATTCAATATAGTGCCAATAACAACTGTCTAACTACACTTTAATTTAAAATTCTCTGATGCGCAAGCAAGCATTTTTCTTATTTCAATTTCTGCCATAATATCAAGCCTGATATGAACATGCAAAATATCCCTGATCACATGCCCTTATAGTGTCTCTGCAAACAGTGATCACACTAAATATGATGAAATTTTCACATGTTGGTTGTACATATCTGTATAATGAATTGTGTTTATTGAAAAGTAGAAGATGAATGAATGTCTCTTCCAAAATCCAATGATCATCAAGTAATGATACTTTTAAGTACAATATAAATATGTAGGTTGCAATTTGCAATGACCTCTGACCTGCAAGCCTGGAGGTATGGTTTTTGAGCAGATCCTCTCTCGCCTCTCCCCCCCCCCCCCAATACAGCACACCACCATGTAGAATCATAATTTAACAATGTCAACCCATGACAGAGATCCAACGGAGCTAATATGCATCCACTGTAACCAAATAACCCCTTGAATCTTAATGTCCATGCATAAAATTTCCCACACGCACATTGTTGTCCAGACCGACAGCTATAATGTCAGATACTTTTTGCGCATGGGCTCCTGGACCGGAACATTCATTTTGAATTCAGTCATGCTCACTAACACGCACCCTTGAATAGCCAATCATACAGAAAAAAGTGTGTTCTCTAAATAGCGTTGAGCATAGCCTAATTATTGATTTATCTATACTAAGAGACACTGATCGTAGTGGTGTTAAATGCACATGTGCGTAATATTCATCATGCCTATAGAATTAACCAGGCTTTTAGAATACTATAATCATTATGCTGAATGGAAGCTTTTAAATTGTTGTCTTTATAAAATTAATAATCTGACATTATACGCTGAAAAAGATATCGTAAACAATAAATCAAATTTTAATTTTACTCAGTAGCCTATAGGGCCTGTACATGATACATGTAATTGTATTAATTAATTGCAACTTTAGTTATTTTGTCCGAAGGTACCCTTTAAGTTTCAAACTTACAAACTAGATTTAAATAATAAATTAACTGCGTGTTAAAACAATATAGAAGTTGATATCTTCTTAATAAGTTGTTTATTATATTTCAGCTAAGGTCAGAGCAGTTTGACCCACAATTCCTTAGAGTTGATACACAAACCTGTACAATAAAGTATTTCCACTTTATGAAACAAAGTGGAGTTCAACTAGCAGCTAATTTTCCTTCAACTGGATATGCATACTTAACATTGTTACCATAGCAGCAGTTTCCCTGACCTTCAAAATGCTTTACTTTAACTTAATTTTTTTTAAAGGTGGAAATCAAATCACAACCTCAAAGTTCTTCATGTACTTATTGAAAAAGAATGTGCATTATCATGACAGCAGCAATTTTGCCAATGCTGCATTTTTATTTATTTAAAAACATTGATAATATGGGCGATTTACAATAGGGTGCGCCCTCTACTGTTTATCATGGAGAGTCCATTTCCCCCAAAAGCGGTCCACAAAATGGCCTCTCCTTGGCACACTGTATAGTGCGCATTGTAGAGGGCGCATTGTAGAGGGCACATTGTAGAGGGCGCATTGTAGAGGGTGCATTGTAGAGGGCACATTGTAGAGGGCACATTGTAGAGGGCGTATTGTAGAGGGCGCATTGTATTGCGTATCGCCCAGATTCTTTTCAATTTCTCTAGATCTTTATCTTAATGCAAAGAGAGAAGCATGATACCAAGGCAGCCTTCTGACAATTTGTACCCTCCCTTCCAGTGTTTTTCCATTAGTTCAAAAATAGTACCAATAGCGAAGGTTTCAATTCATGCCAATACCGTCTTTCTCAAATATAAAAATATACTCACTTTTTAACATTTATTAGTACAGAATTACTCAACACTCCACGCACATACCTTGGTCAAGGCTGCATCTACATGCGACAGACTGTGGTATTACGTTAACCTTACATAACTAATCAAGCAAACTGAATAATGATCAGTAAGCAACCTTGCTGGGAATTGATCCCAGAATTTCTTTGATCAAGACTAACCCAGCACGCTAGCATATCATGCACTAGATTCACCATGCAATAGCTAATAATTATATAGTGCTGGTTATGTTTCCCATGGTTTATAAATTTAAAGGGAGGATATTATTGCTTTTTATATTTTTATTAGTATTTTTTCTTGTACATTGAAAATGACTGCATTTTTTCTGTAATGTTGTCTTTTAGCTGGTAATATTTTCTATGCTGAGACAAAAAGGAAAACATTAGAGATTGAACAAGGATGTTTTCACCAAAGTCTTTTTCCAGATAGGAACTAACTCATACATTGTTGTAATTAGTTTTATTATGGAAGGGTACATAGGTGTCACTTTAAATACTTTATTTGGAGGAAAAACCACAGTTTTTGATAATAATCCATGATGACTATGCAACATGTGTGCATACGGTCTACTGTTTAATGAGGTCTAGTCAATCAACACATTTAGGCTACATGCACAATACTGGTACATAGCGTTTATTTGCATTGTCCGATGTTTCCAGAGTCACAGTCCTAGCAAATTTAGTTTACATGCAAAGTTTCGCATGAGACTAAAAGTATCTTGAGTTTACTACAAACAAATTACATGGAGCACGTAATCTCTTTTAAATCACAAATGATATAAGTAAGTTTGTTGTTGGAGAACAAGTTGCCTTTTTAATTTAAATAACTTAACTTTCCTTCTCAAGCCTAGATGCAGTTAGTGACAAAAACCTACAAATTGTCATGATTCACCCAACTTGAGTAACTGTAGCCTGTGTAATGGGCAGTGCAGGTTTTGAGAAAACTATCAACAACTGCACACCAACCCTCTCCAAAAGGATAATACATTTTATTGATATACCGGGTATTTTTTGCCAAATAAGCTACTAATGATCCGTACCTCGTACACAATGTGTCATTAGCGGACCTTGCGATTTTGCGGACGGCCGTTGAGCCTGCATGGATTTACACGTGTATGCTGTGTGTGTGGCAACGGCGTTTTTCATGTTGATCTCCACCATTGTGACGGAGATCCACGTTTCACATACAGAACACACGCATACCCTTGCGCTCTGAGTAAAATGCTCCCTGACCATGACATGCAGAATTTTATAAGCTTCGTTTTGATTGGTTATTTATTAGCATTGATAAAACTATACCCCGTACCTTTGACCATACAAATTTCTCCTTTCATGAACCTTTCTGCCGGGGATCTGCTCGAATTGTCATGCCAAGTGTACAACGTACGTGGTGTAGGGGCTAGGCCAGGCCTACGTGGTGTGTGTGTGTGTGATGAGCACGCGCGCGCGTGCTGTTGCCCTTCTCTGATTGGACGACCTCGCTAAATGATATAATGCGACTATCACAGTAAAAACTGTTTGTAATGGAATGATGATTGGTTTTAATCACATGTTGCAATTTTACAGGACAGCAAATCATATCCAATGGAAACTAGACTGTTTCAAAGCATGTGTTAAAGGTAAGAAACTATGTAATATACACATTCAAACTGGGTAGCTTAGCTATGAAATAGAAATACTAGGGTCCTCCGGTTGTCAAAACCAATGAGAGCTGTTCCCAAACAAAAGAGGCCACAATAGGAGGTCCCTGATTGCTTGTCCTGACACACTTAACGTAGGGTTAAGTGTTTATGTACCTTGCGCATACACACAGCACATCATTATTTGAGTGCTTCTCATGCACTTTGTTCCATGAAAGAGTTAAAAATATCATAAATGATATTCTATACTTATTGATATAATAATTGTATTAATGATAAAGGACATTATTTTGGTTTCACACTCCTCAGTAGTGTTTCTTAATGCCGTACGTGGTTTTAAACCACCTACCACCATTAAAGTGTACATATTGAGCTTGACACCCCCTGGTTTTTGTTTTTGTTTTCCTTTTGTATTTTACTGCCTATTTGCTGGTTTATATGACATTGTGTATACAAATTGTTCACGAATAGAAGTGTAAATATACATTTTTCTATATATTTATCTGTTTTTTATAAGTTGGGTTTTCAGTTCACTTGTTTTTCTATATTATAGTGTCATGTATATTGTGTAATTTTAATTTTAACTTCTATATATATATTTTGTATGTATTTCTTTGTTTTTATATGATACCTGTAAATGCCAAATATCCACTGTTGGATATCAAATAGATAAATAAATAAAATAAATAAATAAATTTTCATATTGTTTTTCTTTTTTCCCCCTCTTAGAACCAGCTGGAGAGGAGAGCCTCTAGACATAAAACTGTGTTTCTTTTAGGCAATCCACCGGGCTCCAGCTGGTTCACTTACCTCTTCCTCCTGTTTGTCAATGTTTTTGTGGTTTTCTTTTAATGCTTTTCCTATTTTGAGTGTGTATATGATTGCCCAGAGAAATATAATAAATATAAATAATATATAATATATAATACACTTTCCGAATCATGTGGAAAAAATCTGCAGGCTACTATACATGAGTGGGATTTGAACCCACAATCCTTGTGCATTCTAAAGAAGATTTCAAAACCACTGGTCCACCAAGCCGTGTCCCGTGACGAACGGCCAGATTGAATCATGTAATAAGAAGCAGGTACCGCAAACAATGTAACTGTTGTAATAATCACACCATAACTGTGCCTTCTACATACACTGTTTTTAAATAGCTTCAGAAGAGAAACAAAACTAGCCAGTTTTTATTTCACACAATATTATCCCGATAGGAAAGACTTGCTGCCTCTAAAGCATCCACTTTAGAGGGTTTCACTTTTCTATTGGGCAGACTTTTCTTCTTTCTGCAGGCATTTTCTTTGACTGTAAAATGACTTCATAACCACCCACACATAGATTGTATTCTATTTTGTTGGATGACGTAGTACTTTGCATTGTATTCCACAGACACTTTATATTATGTCACAACATACTTCAGATTGAAAGGAGTAAAAAAAAAAAAAAATCCTTACAAACAACACCCACATGATATTTTAAGAGTCAACAAAACTACTCAAACAAAACATACATACAATTTATGAAATCTGAGTACAAGTTATCTGCATGAATTCATTCAAATTGCCAGAAAGGGCATTGACGTAGAACCTAAGTAAAATCTTGTCCATGGTATTAACTAACAATCCTGATTCCCTTTGTTGGATTTCACGGAAATGTGAGTAGATGTTTAAATTAATTGTGTAAGAGGGTTTAAAACAGGAAAATACAAAAGGAGTAATTTAGAAACATTTTTTTGAATTCCAATATGAAATCCTCTTAAATCTGGGTAAGATGGGAAGGGGGAAGGAGGACGGGGAGAGAATTGGTCTAGGCACACATGGATAAGAAAAAGGACAGAAACTTGTTTTATTTAATAACATTCTTTTTATGAATCAGTTAATTAAGTATTATAAAGTTAGAGCATGAGTTTAACTTGAATTGATTACAAAGTTTACATTTACATCCTCCAAGCCTCACAAGAATATTTAATCAATAAACCTGTAAAATGGAAATTTTTGTAAGTATTTGGACCTAGGCCTATAGCCAGCCATATTTAAGTAGTAATCTCACCACCTATGGGAAGACAGGTGAAATACAAAAAGCAATCTAGAACTGTGTTAATAGACTGAAGTATAGAAGGGCAAGGTGGGCAAGAAAGCAAGCTCAGTTGTGACCTCAGTGGGGAATACACAGGTGTTTGGTTCAAATGAGGACAGTCACTTAATTTAACTTCAATGCCATTCTCTGCCTGATGGTTGAATGTCATCAAGATTTTAAGCCTTTTACAGACTCTTGTTCATATCATGGTCGAACATGTTTGTTTAGAGATTGTGGTTTCTGGCTCTGAAAAATACATGTTAAGTTTCCAATGTCTTGTTTTACAGTCTGCAATAGAAGACTATCAACGATGAAACGTGCCAATATCTACCACAATCTTCATCTGAATCAAGGGTTCTATTGTTAGGCTTATTTATAAAAAACGTTACCTCTTTAGAAAGTCTAAAATCATTTGCCTTGAGTCATACCACTAGTGAAGAATATAGATTATAAAACATAGGCCCCTAGGTACTTAGTTGAGGTTTTGTGGATTTTGTAGGAGTCAAAATGGCAACAGATTTTTATTTGCACCCCCTAACCTATAATTCCACCCTGTAAGTAAAACAGCCCCTCACCTATCCTAGCTCTGTACAACAGGCACCTACTCCTACCCTGTACAACAATCCCTCACCTTTCCCCACCCAATACACCCTAATAATCCCACCCTGTAAGTATAACGTCCCTCACCTATCCTCACCCTTTCTACAACACCCCTCACCTATCCTCACCCTGTAAGTACAACACCCTGTCTCTCACCTATCCTCACCCTGAACAACACCCCATACCTATCCTCACCCTTTTTAATACCCCTCACCTATCCCCACTATCCTCACCCGTTTTAAGACCCCTCACCTATCCTCACCCATTTTAACACCCCTCACCTATCCTCACCCTTTCTAAAACACCCCTCACCTATCTTCACCCTTTACCATACCCCTCACCTATCCTCACCCTTTTTACAACACCCCTCACCTATCCCCACCCTTTCTACAACACCCCTCACCTATCTTCACCCTGTACAACACCCCTCACCTATCCCCACCCTGTACAACACCCCTCACCTATCCTCACCGTTTTTAACACCCCTCACCTATCCTCACCCTTTCTACAGCACCCCTCACCTATCCTCACCCGTTCTACATCACCCCTCACATATCCTCACCCTTTACAACACCCCTCACCTATCCTCACCCTTTTTAACACCCCTCACCTATCCTCACCCTTTCTACATCACCCCTCACATATCCTCACCCTTTACAACACCCCTCACCTATCCTCACCCTTTACAACACCCCTCACCTATCCTCACCCTTTTTAACACCCCTCACCTATCCTCACCCGTTCTACATCACCCCTCACATATCCTCACCCTGTACAACACCCCTCACCTATCCTCACCCTGTACAACACTCCTCACCTATCCTCACCCTTTCTAAAACCCCCCTCACCTATCTTCACCCTTTACCATACCCCTCACCTATCCTCACCCTTTTTAAGACCCCTCGCCTATCCCCACCCTTTCTACAACACCCCTCACCTATCCTCACCCTGTACAAAACCCCTCACCTATCCTCACCCTTTTTAACACCCCTCACCTATCCTCACCCGTTCTACATCACCCCTCACATATCCTCACCCTTTACAACACCCCTCACCTATCCTCATCCTTCACAACACCCCTCACCTATCCTCACCCAACCCCCCTCACCTATAACCCCACCCTTTAAGTATAACACCCCTCACCTATCCTCACCCTTTCTACATCACCCCTCACCTATCCTCACCCGTTCTACATCACCCCTCACATATCCTCACCCTTTACAACACCCCTCACCTATCCTCATCCTTCACAACACCCCTCACCTATCCTCACCCAACCCCCCTCACCTATAACCCCACCCTTTAAGTATAACACCCCTCACCTATCCTCACCCTTTCTACATCACCCCTCACCTATCCTCACCCGTTCTACATCACCCCTCACATATCCTCACCCTTTACAACACCCCTCACCTATCCTCATCCTTCGCAACACCCCTCACCTATCCTCACCCAACCCCCCTCACCTATAACCCCACCCTTTAAGTATAACACCCCTTACCTATCCTCACCCTTTCTACTTCACCCCTCACCTATCCTCACCCTTCACAACACCCTCACCTATCCTCACCCTTTCTACAACACCCTTCACCTATCTCCACCCTTTACAACTCCCCTCACCTATCCTAACCTTGTTTAATACCCCTCACCTTTCCCTGTGTATAAAGCATACCCCAGCCATAGACCTATGTTTTTCATTCGCTTGCAGTGACACATGGATGGTATCATTGCTTGTACCTAGTGCTACAGTCTTAATAAAACAAAGTCACATAATGATTTAGATTGTAAGTGGGTTACAAGGAATGTCTCCCCTAGCTCACTAGTGTGACACGGCTTTTTGTATTATTTTTTAACAATCGTGAAAAAACCCGTGGCACTACATCTAACCCCATCCTCCATCATGTTGATGCTTCCTCCTACATTACAATCGCATCCTCCGACGACGTGAACAAGCAATCATACTGGAGGTCATGCTATTCTTTCGTAGTGTATGCTAGTACTGCAGCTGCACAAACCACAAAATTCGTATCTTCGTAAAAATGTCATGGACAGGCCAGTACAAACGCGGAAGCTAGCTGGGTCATTAGCCTCATGTCCCAGGCACCATCTTCTGAACACAATTTCTACACTTGCATCTCTTCAAAGCATTTAATCTCAAGATGAAGAAGTTCATTTGCTTACCTTTGATGCCCCTTTGATCTTCGGTGAAAGTCCGGCAAATCATCCACGGTATATACATCTGAATTTGAGATAATTATACGTGTAGACCGAGTCCCTTGCCTCCCAATTAATGCAGAAAGTAGTACTAACCACGGATACACGTAGTATTGCCATTGTACAGAGCCTGCCAGCTGTCAAATTGATTGAACCAGTCCATATTAAAACAGGGGAGCGCTATGAAGTAAAATATCATTAACATTCCTCTGTCATTTAGTTTAAATTTCCCAAACACAAAACTGAAGCAGCTTGGATCACCAACACTATTTTTTATTTATAGGAAAGTGTACACTGGCTCCTTAAGTTCTTCGTATTGGTTGCTCAAATAATGCTAGACTTGATACACCCTAGGAAAAATGGAATATTCATCAACGAAGAGTAGTGCGCCGTGGTTATGTAGCAAAAGCACGGTTTCTCGATTCTGCGATTTTCCCCAACCTGATTCTATGACAGAACCAAATTGTATTGAAATTATAGATTTTAAACAAAATCACACACCTTGTCAAAATGAGTCTACCAAGAAGGGAAACTATTAAATATGCAGAAACGATGTTTCTGTTTTCATACCTCTACGAAAGTTTACTACAATGTGGAAAGTAGTAGGCCTGTATGATTTGCCCACGTTTATAATATGGGCACATTGAAAACTATTATTGTCGTATCACTAACATTCGGAAAACAATAATTGGGCTTGAGGGCGTTAATCTTTGAATAGATAAGAACCAATAATGACTTCAGGTTTTCTGTAAAGATAAATTGAAGATGGCACTTCCACTTTGCATAAAATAGTTGAATGCGTTAATAATACTATGAGCAATCATGGGCTACAATGGGGGCAGTTACATGGACTTAATAGGCCTATGACATCGAATTCCGATGTGCTTTTTTGTGTTTTTTTTTTAAATTTTGTTTTTAAACATTATCAATACGATTGGTTGGAGGGAAACAAACAATAAAACTCACAGTTTTATGTATTAGATCAAGTTACATGAAATAGTACATCATGATCAAATTCCATCTCCAAAAACTATAATCCTCACGTCTGTTCTCCAAATGCTCATATTATTTTCGTGAGTGTTTTTATAGTGACAGCTTGGGTTTCCAAGGTTTGTTTAAAGATAAAGCAATCTTCTGTAATTTGATCATTTCGTATACTCCGCCCCCTACTCAAACCCAACGCTGGGTATGGTCGTTGACTTGAAAAACTCGATGGAACATGAACCCGTGAGATTTTTGTCCGCCTATGAACAAAGATTTGCCTTAAAAAATACGACTGAAATATCCAGAGGGACATTCAACACTGTGCATAATTGCCCGGATACTTCACTTTACTTTAGGTTGAAAAATGTGGTGCGTTTCCGGATATCGTTCAAGATAATTTTTTTCAATTAATGGGCTGTTGTGCTCGCCAGCTACACACCCTTCGGGTGCGTTTTCATCAACCAAAATGAGGATGCTTTGCGAGATATCCCAAGTCATTCGTCAGCTTCAGGGTTTATTGGTTATGGAAATGAGCGGTGTTGTTCGTCTGGGTCTAATCAAAGATGAGCCACAACCGCAAGAGAAGAAGGTATCAAGTGACGAGATGGGGTGTATGGGGATTGAATCACGCCGTGGTTATAATCTAAGATGTTCCTCGGTGTTTGGTTGAATGGATGGTAACAGAACACCATGAAACAGGTGCCAGGGTGACGATGGGGTCCCCGTCAAAAATAAAAGACAATAAGAAGTGAAGAGGATCAACATTTTAATTACTAATCAACATTTATTTTCAGAATTTCAAAGTAACTTAAGTTTTAGAACAATCACTGAAAATATTCACATTTTAGCACAACGCTCAAACCTGTCAGTCTTTTCCCCTTTAGTTAAAATACAAAAAGGTCCTCAATCATAAAATGTTTTGCCGAATACAGCGAAAATATAGTTGTACAAAATAGCTTAACTAACAATTTACAACACATTGGTTAATGTAATGTAATGTAGTAAAGCTTAATTAGCAGAAGTTGTAGATTCGTGCGGTTACCAGTTTGGTGTGTTACAAACTGTTTATGCTATACATTTTATTATCTTGTAACGCCAGTTCGTAACAGCATTATTTTCTTTTGGGCCAGCCAGTACTAGTACTAAGCCCAGAGGATTGTCTCAGTCTTAAAAAGGTCTGTACCCTACCCATCCGAAATCTATGGGAGCAACGATCTGCATCGAAATTGCCTTTAGGCTTTGACTTGTTTTGAAATATAAACCTACTTTCGCTGTGCCTATGGATGTGAATTTGGTTTCGGTTTTGTTTATGAGTGGGAAAAGGCAGCCGGCATTTTCAATTGAATATGCATTTTATTTGTTGGTTCAATATAGATTCAGTAATTGCTGAATTAACTAGGATCCTTCAGTCGATTATGTTTGAAAAAACAACAGAGGTTTCAAAGGTTCATGTGCAATCCTGCTGGGATTTAAAATAAATAAATAACAAGGTGAATGCTAACTTTGGGAAAAGATGTTATTGCTTCTGACTGGCACCCCAAACAAATATATTGACAAAGAGAATGCCAACATTATAGGGCTATTAGCTCAGTTGGGATAGAGCGCCGGCACAATAATACGGAGGTCGCAGGTTCAGGTCCCGCTCTAGTCAATTTTCTTTGTTCAACCCAAATTTGTACAGGTAGTAGTTAATAAGAAGGACAGTTCTTTTCAGATCTACGAGACCCACGAGATCTAAGGCTCCGGCGCCTAGCCCGACTCGATGGGTTATACAAAGGAAATGTGATCTTTCTTTTGCATGTTGTGATACCTTGGAAAAAAACCCTTAAAATATGAGTATCTGTAATGCACTTTTAAAAGCCCCTTACATTATTACCCCTTTTCATCGGGCCCTAATTCCTGCAATCATCTCGGCTCCTTAGGAGTATATACAGCACCGGCACCAAATGGGCGCACAATCATCACACCAACAACCTCTATACCTTATCAGGTTACCCATTTACTCCGTGGTGATGAAAAGCTGTTACAGTGAAGTGTCTTGCTTACGGCAAAAGTGTCACGATCGGGACTCGAACCCACACTCCAATGACTCAGCCACCAGATTTGAGTTTGTGCGTGAGACTGCTCGGGCACAACATGCTACTCGCCCTATCGTGCTTTTTTTACACGGAAAAGGGGAGGTTGCATGCAGCTATAATGTTAAATTACCTCTTGTCAATATATAATTGGTTTAATTGTTTTATTTATTTTTATCGAAAGGGACCAAGCCGCCTTTAAGACGTTTTTATTGCATCTTATAAGTTTATCTTCCCTCATCCACAAAGCTCAATAATAATCCTCAAAGGCACAACAAACAGAGACCCCTAGCTAGAATTCCCAATCATTACCGTTACAGGATTACAAGATCACTTTCACCTAGTATTGTGACGTATTTGAAGGAGGGTGACGTCGTGTACTGCCCTGAAATCGAAGAGTTAGTGTGGTGACATGAAGGAGGCAATGTTTTTCATTATGATGTAGGAAAACGAGGCGTGTAGAATCCCTGGTTTTATAAAAGATTCGGATGCGTTTTGAAACGTTTAGCGATTTTCAATGTGTGACACGGGACCATTCCCAGCTGTAGGCATGTCTGGTCGGTGGATCAATGCTTGCACGAAGGGATAAAGAGTTGTAAAGTCGGCGCAATGCATTTTGCTTTAACTACATGGTAATCACGTATTACGGATAACAAAACAACGTTCGACGCTTTTATTTATTTATTTGCTCCACGTGAAGTTTGCAGATCATGTAGACTTATATCTTTTTACTATATTTAGTACAGGTATCAGTCCACGCCAACTGTATCATCCTCCCAAAAACTTGACTTGAGGGTTATCGTGCTGAAGGCCCGTCAAATTAAGTGAAGTTCATCCACAAAACATTTATGGTTAGGCTACAATTAATTAGTCCATGTCCATTGGTTTGGTGGAACTTCTCTAAATTCAAATCTTCAACTTAATGTGTGAAAGCTTCATCAGAAACGAGTTTATTTTATTTAAAAACAAAACACATAACTGATTCGTGGATTGAACTCTTTTTGCGAGCCACTGGCAAAGGATAACATCAATCGCACTAGACGGCAAGACGGCCGCAACATTCAACACATTCCAAGTGTCGTTTGCTATTTTTGGGGTAGGCCTATACTTTTAAATCGCTTCCGCCAAGGAATAAAAATCGATACCAGAATTTACCTCAAACCTGATTCATAAAAGCTGAAAAAGGATACCACAATTTACCGCGGGGAACTCTTATCATATTTATGATGTCAACTGAAGATGAAGGTTACCCTGAATAGCCCACAGAGAGAAGCAGTGGTATAGCTGCATGCTTCGACCAGTTAGCTAGCGCTGGAAAGTCGTCTGATGACGGGTGTGTGAAATTAGCGCAATGGCAACGCGACGCAAAATGGCAATGAGTTAAGCCAGTTAAATCTGAAAATGCAATTAATTGAAAATGTCATCAAGATGATTTTTAAGAAGAATTGCAAGTTGCGTCATGCTGTCTTATTGGATATAGAAAATGTATGCATGTGCCTTTCATTATAGGCTATTATTCATTCCGTGTAGGAATTAATTCAGAAAATGCGTTCTTCGGGCCCAATGAAGTTCTGCATCTGCCTGCGATCTTCGAAAATTACGACACTTGGCCTCATCATTATGTTTTTATTCTTATTACTTGTAGTATTACGTTTCCTTGTTCAAAACACATTAACCCCAAATTTGATTGAAGCCAGTAATGCAGTCGCGAGACCTAATAGTTGGAGACCACGCTCACGAACTCTCAGATGTCTGAGAAAGGCGAAATTACTGATACCATTGTTTTAACAAAGAAGAATAAGAGTCATGGGAGTGTGTCAGACGACAGTTCCTTTTCAAATGTGTGTCCCCTTGCTTGCCCAAAGTACGGCACAACTTAGTCGTTTCGCCGAATGTAATAAACAAATAGGGATTGTAAGCATCTTTGAACAAAGACATGGCATTTCTTTATTTGAAGATGCATCCGTAAAGAAGTCTGCCTACTTCAAGATGCTCTGTGAAGGTGTGAGCAAAGCGCGGCACAGCGTTATGTCATCAATAATTGTGTAATCGTGCAGTACATCGTTCAGCAGAAAGCGGCGCCAAAAGATGTCGTGCCTTGTTATCATTCAAAATACAAACATACTTAACAAGAGCACTAGCCCATTGGGACCGCTTTCGAGGATTTTAAAGCGTAGATTATCTTGTAACTATGTACTATTTCCTGCTGAAAATATTTTGTGAGAAAACAACAATCAGTAAAATTAAGCCTAGGCACCAGCAATTGGGGAGGTATTACGTGGGAGTGTTTTTTTGTTGTTGTTGTATCTCTACAATTCCAAACCAAACAGTGATGATGATTCCCAAGGAAATGTCATAGAATGTCGCCGTCTTTCAACCGAAACTCATTAGAAAAGTCCCGCCGAGATAAATGAGCTGCATGCTATTCTCAGTTTTGTCCCCCCCTCTCTCTCTCTCCATGAAATTGCCATACGAAGATGGAAAATTGCTATGTCTTTATTGGTTACCGGTACTCGTCAAATAACACTGTCTCAACACGACCCAGAACAAGAAGCAGTCTGAGCACATTGCAATTAACGATGGAATGCAAGGTTTACCAATACTTCATCTTATGTTGCATCTTAGTATCCTTTTAATCAAATTGATATCGGCCTTACGAAACAGATTATGAAAAGATAAGCACAGTCTTTTTGTTTTAAAATGAACAATAGGTCATTTGTACCAATATCAACATGCAACCGGAAATCCATTAGATTCGATGTTTTTAAACTATAACAAATCTGTTAAAAACAATGTAAATTCAAGAACCACGTTTTAAGTATAAACCGATTTTAGAGTAATTTATTAAAAAATAGAAGATGTGAATGTTCTATTCTTAAAACTAAAAATGTAAAACCGCTTTAATATTACAAAGTACAGATGCCCAGATTTGAAACAAGTAATCACTGCCAAGATATGCATTACTACTATATAGACACGCTTAAAGTAACCCAGAAGGCACATCAATAATTCACTTCTAACGCTACATCCCTTGCTCAAGTCTCCTGTAATGTACATTCCTCTCCTGGTAATCCTTCATTACCATCAATTATTTATCAAACAATTTACCTTCCCCATCTCTGGGAGTAGAGACATAAATTCAGACTCATTGAGTATGTATTACACTTCATGCTGTGTAAATCTTAACTCCCCTGGTGTGTTCGCTGTTTGTTTGTTTGTTTGTTTGATTTGGGGTGTTTTTTCAGTCCTTAAATTTAGGAAATCATGCCATCATTGTTATTTTAAATAACACTGGGGAAGGTCTCCCGTTTACATAGAAAGAAATAATAAATTTTTCGTTTCCTTGTTCCTTTTATCAAATTTTAAATAACAAGTGAGGTTTCTTGTATACACAAACAAAATAATGCTATAATAGGAGGTTCTAACTTCTGAACACAACATTCTTACATTCATTGGTTGCAGAGTAGGGCGTAAAAATAAAGAAAAAGAAAGGCTTTTTGTTGCAGGCGCCCAACGAGATATGGCCGGGTTTGTCGGTGGAAAATTATGATGAATTCCATGGGCGGATCTATACTTGGAGGAGGGGCTGAGAATGATTTTCCATTGGGGGGGGGGGGGGTATACTGATTACATCAGTCATTTTATAAGCAGGTGTTACATTAACATTGCTGTGGTGGAGGGGAGGGGTGGGGGAGAATGTAACCCTTCCACGACTTTCTAGTATATATTACCCTTTCTATTCATTAACGTGGGTAGCTATACTCACTTCAAATTTTCACATTCTTCAACATTTTATTGGTTTCATAAGAGAATGATTTTCAACCCTTTAATTGATACATGGTTTAATGACAGAATGATTTTCAACCCTTTAATTGAAATATGGTTTGAAGGCATCGTACACGTTTGATAATGAATCTGATAACTAATGGCACTAAAAACTTACTTGGTAAGAAGTACAGCAGCTTTCGATAGTATAATGCATTTTGAGAAACTTTTCACTTCGAAGTACTGGAGTATGGAAAAATATATCACTTTTTATCCCCCAAAACATTTGAATCTGAGCGCGTAACCGCACCAGATTTTCGGCAATATCTCAAAAACGCAAACACCTTTTGAAATGAAATTTTCACAGGTTAGTTGTATGGTATATATCTACAACTATATAGGTTTGAAACAAACAATAGGCTCCAATTACCAAACGTGTACGATGCCTTTAATGACATAGTTACTCTCAACCCTTTCCCCACAGAAATGAATTTCTTTCTTATCCCTTTCCTTAAAAAATGATTTTCACCCCGCAAACACAAATCTTAAATACATAATAATTAATCAATGAAATTATCACATTTTATTAATACTTTGAACTGCTCAATTGTGTACCATCCTTAAC
The DNA here is from genome assembly GCA_021014325.1 of Plazaster borealis. NCBI lineage: Eukaryota > Metazoa > Echinodermata > Asteroidea > Forcipulatida > Labidiasteridae > Plazaster > Plazaster borealis. The sequence goes on from CM037472.1 coordinate 40,202,033, forward strand.
AATCGTTTAAATATTTATAACCTTGTCAGTTTCCCTTGTGGTTTATTACTTAACCTCAATCATTATCATAAATTACACTCACTCAGTAATTACACCCAATTAATCAACATACAAACATTATACTTTCCATAAAGTAAACACTGTATCTAAATAATAATAATACAAGTATTCCAGTAATTCCAGTTTTAACTAACATTGGCTCAATGGTATTACTGTAACAAGCAACCAAAATGTTTCAAGACTTCGTGGCAATACCCTCTGAATATTGACACCACCAAAATTTTGTTTGACAAATTTATTTTAGGCAATATGTTACTACGTAAAAACTGTGACGATATGTTGTATGGCACCTTAACCAATTTCCCAGGATATTTGAGCTAAATAAGAACAAGAATTGTCAAACACAAATGCCCCGCCTCGCTTAGACAACCTTTCTTTTGATTTAGCCATAATTACCTTGGCATTTGTTGTATGGGATCCCAAAACAATAGGCTTCTGGGGATCCCAAGACTAATCAGCACATCAAGTTTGAAGTTAATATGCCAACTCCTTCTTGAGTTATCACTCGGACAACATTTCTTTTGTTTTAGCCATTATGACCTTGACATTTGTTTTATGGGATCCAAAAACAATAGGCTTCTGGGGGATCCCAAGACTAATCCACACATTCTTGAGTTATCACTCGGACAACATTTCTTTTGGTTTTGAAAGCGAAGCGAGGACGTCCTCGCTCTGTTAAACTCCCCGATCCCTTTTGTTAAGGTCCTCGGTTTCAAAGGGTAGACACGCTTACACACACACACAACCACACACACACACGGGACAAGGCAAACACTATATGCCACTTCGGCTGGCTTTGCCGGCGGGGCATAACAAAATATTACATGAATTATTGTCATTATTATTATAATTAAGATACTCTGACAAAATAGAGAGACCGCCAACATTAGGGCTAGATATATAGCTCAGTTGGTAGAGCGCAGGCCCGTTTATCCGTAGGTCGCAGGTTAAAGTCCCGCTCTAGTAAATTTGTCTTTGTTCAACACCAAATTATGATTATTATTATTAGAACAATGTGAGGAATATATTGCTAAAAAGATACTGAAAAAGTCTGGTGTTTAACTTATGTTTCTCAGCTATTCTTGAAAGTCATGGGAAGAAGATCAACTTCTGGATAACCATGGACGAGAAGAAGCAGTGTCACCATGGCAATGAATGGAACAAACAACAACCACTGCAGCTCATCTATAAGATTAACGTGGAAACTGGAAAAGAAGAATCAAGTGTAGTAATGTTATCTGGAAGGTATATGAACATTGTTCTTATTAGTATGTTAATCCAAACCATCTAGATGGTTTGAAGTGTAGTAATGTTATCTGGAAGGTATATGAACATTGTTCTTATTGGTATGTTAATCCAAACCATCTAGATGGTTTGAAATGTAGTAATGTTATCTGGAAGGTATATCAACATTGTTCTTGTTGGTATGTTAATTCAAACCATCTAGATGGTTTGAAGTGTAGTAATGTTATCTGGAAGGTATATCATCATTGTTCTTGTTGGTATGTTAATCCAAACCATCTAGATGGTTTGAAGTGTAGTAATGTTATCTGGAAGGTATATCATCATTGTTCTTGTTGGTATGTTAATCCAAACCATCTAGATGGTTTGAAGTGTAGTAATGTTATCTGGAAGGTATATGAACATTGTTCTTGTTGGTATGTTAATCCAAACCATCTGGATGGTTTGAAGTGTAGTAATGTTATCTGGAAGGTATATCATCATTGTTCTTGTTGGTATGTTAATCCAAACCATCTAGATGGTTTGAATGTAGTAATGTTATCTGGAAGGTATATCAACATTGTTCTTGTTGGTATGTTAATCCAAACCATCTAGATGGTTTGAAGTGTTGTAATGTTATCTGGAAGGTATATCAACATTGTTCTTGTTAGTGTTAATCCAAACCATCTAGATGGCTTGAATGTAGTAATGTTATCTGGAAGGTATATCAACATTGTTCTTGTTGGTATGTTAATCCAAACCATCTAGATGGTTTGAGTGTAGTAATGTTATCTGGAAGGTATATCAACATTGTTCTTGTTGGTATGTTAATCCAAACCATCTAGATGGTTTGAAGTGTAGTAATGTTATCTGGAAGGTATATCAACATTGTTCTTGTTGGTATGTTAATCCAAACCATCTAGATGGCTTGAATGTAGTAATGTTATCTGGAAGGTATATCAACATTGTTCTTGTTGGTATGTTAATCCAAACCATCTCGATGGTTTACAGTGTAGTAATGTTATCTGGAAGGTATATCAACATTGTTCTTGTTGGTATGTTAATCCAAACCATCTAGATGGTTTGAAGTGTAGTAATGTTATCTGGAAGGTATATCATCATTGTTCTTGTTGATATGTTAATCCAAACCATCTAGATGGTTTGAATGTAGTAATGTTATCTGGAAGGTATATCAACATTGTTCTTGTTGGTATGTTAATCCAAACCTATAGATGGTTTGAAGTGTAGTAATGTTATCTGGAAGGTATATCAACATTGTTCTTGTTGGTATGTTAAACCAAACCATCTAGATGGTTTGAATGTAGTAATGTTATCTGGAAGGTATATCAACATTGTTCTTATTGGTATGTTAATCCAAACCATCTAGATGGTTTGAAATGTAGTTATGTTATCTGGAAGGTATATCAACATTGTTCTTGTTGGTAGTTAATCCAAACCATCTAGATGGTTTGAATGTAGTAATGTTATCTGGAAGGTATATCAACATTGTTCTTATTGGTATGTTAATCCAAACCATCTAGATGGTTTGAAGTGTAGTAATGTTATCTGGAAGGTATATCAACATTGTTCTTGTTGGTATGTTAATCCAAACCATCTAGATGGTTTGAAGTGTAGTAATGTTATCTTGAAGGTATATCATCATTGTTCTTGTTGGTATGTTAATCCAAACCATCTAGATGGTTTGAAGTGTAGTAATGTTATCTGGAAGGTATATCAACATTGTTCTTATTGGTATGTTAATCCAAACCATCTAGATGGTTTGAAGTGTAGTAATGTTATCTGGAAGGTATATCATCATTGTTCTTGTTGGTATGTTAATCCAAACCATCTAGATGGTTTGAATGTAGTAATGTTATCTGGAAGGTATATCAACATTGTTCTTGTTGGTATGTTAATCCAAACCTATAGATAGTTTGAAGTGTAGTAATGTTATCTGGAAGGTATATCAACATTGTTCTTGTTGGTATGTTAAACCAAACCATCTAGATGGTTTGAATGTAGTAATGCTATCTGGAAGGTACATTAACATTGTTCTTGTTGGTATGTTAATCCAAACCATCTAGATGGTTTACAGTGTAGTAATGTTATCTGGAAGGTATATCATCATTGTTCTTATTGGTATGTTAATCCAAACCATCTAGATGGTTTGAAGTGTAGTAATGTTATCTGGAAGGTATATCAACATTGTTCTTATTGGTATGTTAATCCAAACCATCTAGATGGTTTGAAATGTAGTAATGTTATCTGGAAGGTATATCAACATTGTTCTTATTGGTATGTTAATCCAAACCATCTAGATGGTTTGAAATGTAGTAATGTTATCTGGAAGGTATATCAACATTGTTCTTATTGGTATGTTAATCCAAACCATCTAGATGGTTTGAATGTAGTAATGTTATCTGGAAGGTATATCAACATTGTTCTTATTGGTATGTTAATCCAAACCATCTAGATGGTTTGAAATGTAGTTATGTTATCTGGAAGGTATATCAACATTGTTCTTGTTGGTAGTTAATCCAAACCATCTAGATGGTTTGAATGTAGTAATGTTATCTGGAAGGTATATCAACATTGTTCTTATTGGTATGTTAATCCAAACCATCTAGATGGTTTGAAGTGTAGTAATGTTATCTGGAAGGTATATCAACATTGTTCTTGTTGGTATGTTAATCCAAACCATCTAGATGGTTTGAAGTGTAGTAATGTTATCTTGAAGGTATATCATCATTGTTCTTGTTGGTATGTTAATCCAAACCATCTAGATGGTTTGAAGTGTAGTAATGTTATCTGGAAGGTATAGCAACATTGTTCTTATTGGTATGTTAATCCAAACCATCTAGATGGTTTGAAGTGTAGTAATGTTATCTGGAAGGTATATCATCATTGTTCTTGTTGGTATGTTAATCCAAACCATCTAGATGGTTTGAAGTGTACTAATGTTATCTGGAAGGTATATCAACATTGTTCTTGTTGGTATGTTAATCCAAACCATCTAGATGGTTTGAAGTGTACTAATGTTATCTGGAAGGTATATCAACATTGTTCTTGTTGGTATGTTAATCCAAACCATCTAGATGGTTTGAAGTGTAGTAATGTTATCTGGAAGGTATATCAACATTGTTCTTGTTGGTATGTTAATCCAAACCATCTAGATGGTTTGAAGTGTAGTTATGTTATCTGGAAGGTATATCATCATTGTTCTTATTGGTATGTTAATCCAAACCATCTAGATGGTTTGAAATGTAGTAATGTTATCTGGAAGGTATATCATCATTGTTCTTATTGGTATGTTAATCCAAACCATCTAGATGGTTTGGAATGTAGTAATGTTATCTGGAAGGTATATCATCATTGTTCTTATTGGTATGTTAATCCAAACCATCTAGATGGTCTGAAGTGTAGTAATGTTATCTGGAAGGTATATCATCATTGTTCTTATTGGTATGTTAATCCAAACCATCTAGATGGTTTGAAATGTAGTAATGTTATCTGGAAGGTATATCATCATTGTTCTTATTGGTATGTTAATCCAAACCATCTAGATGGTTTGAAGTGTAGTAATGTTATCTGGAAGGTATATCATCATTGTTCTTATTGGTATGTTAATCCAAACCATCTAGATGGTTTGAAATGTAATAATGTTATCTGGAAGGTATATCATCATTGTTCTTATTGGTATGTTAATCCAAACCATCTAGATGGTTTGGAATGTAATAATGTTATCTGGTCGGTATATCATTCTTGTTCTTATTGGTCTGTTAATCCAAACCATCTAGATGGTTTGAAGTGTAGTAATGTTATCTGGAAGGTATATCATCATTGTTCTTATTGGTATGTTAATCCAAACCATCTAGATGGTTTGAAATGTAGTAATGTTATCTGGAAGGTATATCATCATTGTTCTTATTGGTATGTTAATCCAAACCATCTAGATGGTTTGAAGTGTAGTAATGTTATCTGGAAGGTATATCATCATTGTTCTTATTGGTATGTTAATCCAAACCATCTAGATGGTTTGAAATGTAGTAATGTTATCTGGAAGGTATATCATCATTGTTCTTATTGGTATGTTAATCCAAACCATCTAGATGGTTTGAAATGTAGTAATGTTATCTGGAAGGTATATCAACATTGTTCTTGTTGGTATGTTAATCCAAACCTATAGATAGTTTGAAGTGTAGTAATGTTATCTGGAAGGTATATCAACATTGTTCTTGTTGGTATGTTAAACCAAACCATCTAGATGGTTTGAATGTAGTAATGCTATCTGGAAGGTACATTAACATTGTTCTTGTTGGTATGTTAATCCAAACC